>PVKA01048503.1:0-13749 GCA_004027165.1 Ctenomys sociabilis
AAAATGAAGTATACATCGTAAGCCCATAATATTAAGCTGAGCTGTAAATGGATATGGTCGACAATTTCTTTGAATAACTCCCTATGGTTGCAGAATGCTGGACTGTGTTGGATTGTGGTGTCGAGTTCAAGCACCTAAGGTAGTTGAATGTCAATGGAGTGCCCACTTTTGACAGGTGTAGACAAAGGAAGGGTTGTAGGAAGAAAAAATTATGATGTGTGTGTATAGACAGTACAGTTGGGATAGATAACGCTGTGCTTCTACATAATTCTACGATAGGCAAGATCTGCACTAATGGTGGTTGGACAGGATATTATGTCAGCTTTTAGTGCCATGGTCATCCACTAGGTAAATAATTATTGAATTTTTGATATAATTTCAGCTATAAAAAAACCTGTAAATATAATATCATGTATGCACCTTGTACAATACCAAAACGTTATGAAAACAGTTTGCTATGTATTAATTCATCGACTCTGTATGGTTAAGGTGTCTTGAAACTGTCTGATTGACATTTTTATTTTAATAAAATAAAAATAAATGGAAAAAAAACTTAGCCTTACAACAACTTTGGAGAAGCAGGTATTCGCCCGCATGACTGTAGGCTGACTGGGATCTGTGGCTCACTCAGAAGTCCTGCACCACACATGGATGCCCCAGGAACAAGTCAAAATTCAAAATTTAAAATATGGGTCCAGCCAAATAGCTCAGTGTATTAAAGCGCTTGCAAGCAGGTGCCAGGGGTTTGATCTCTGGGCCTACTGTGCCAGCCCCACCCCTGGGACACACTGAGATGGCGACTGAGACTGGACACGGTGGCACACAACTGTACTTTCAGCTCTTGGGAGGCTGTAAACAGGCAGATCACTATGAGTCTGATCTAGTAGTGTGACCCTAAACACCCTGTAGACCCTTCCCCAAAATACAAAAAAATATGGTTTGGACTGAATGTCCATTGCTTTCACATCACCGTAAAGGTAAAAAGAAGTAAGTCAAATTATCATAAATCAAGGACCTGGGTGAGATGGCTCTTGGTTGAGAGCAATTTTCCAGAAAAAAGAAGAACTGCGAGTAGCTGGTGCAAAGCAGCCCCAGCTGTCAAAGGGCATCCAGAGGCATCTACCTCACCACATTATACCTACAGATTGTCACTTTGGGGTAAGAAAAAAGCCACATCAAGGAGCAGGTTTTTTTATAATCTGGTAGAGTTGTCCAGTTGTGATTCAAATAAACAATATCCAGGAAGGCTCTATTAAAGCTTAGTTGGAAACTTAATTAGCATTCCCTTACAAGCCTGATGTGCTTCAAACATTCTAGTTAACAAGTGTTTATCTTATCGGTGTTATGTGTGCATAAACAGGATATGTGATTTCCCCAGGAAGAGCAACAAACCTTTCCAGGATTGACTCACCAGTATGATACAGATAATAGAGATACTTGATGATTGGGGTTCAGTGATGATAATGGTCTAATGTGCTTTGTAAACAGTGCATGTGTCTAAAACATATTGCAGTATTATGGTACAGTGGTGAATGTGCATAGATAGATGGATGGATGGATAGATATTCAGACAGACAGACCGGCATAGGAGAAGAATGGAAAAGAAATGCTTTTCCTATATCCATGCTGTGTTCATATGTGTTGTTTGTTGTAACTATTTCATCTTAATAACTTATGGGGGTTTTTTTGCTAAACAAAGTGAAAGTTATTAGATTCAACCTTGTGTTTAAAAGAAGTATATAATTTAACAACAGCCTTCAACATCTGTGGGGCCAGAATCTTAAGCCAAAACCTAGGTTTGTCCTGGACTCCTTTCATTTTCTAACCTCCTGAACATGATATTGTTGGAAACTTATGTTGGCTCAACCTGTAAAACAGAAAAAGACTCCAACACCTTCCCATCTGTCACCTAACTTTTCATACCCAGCTCCAAGATGCTGTCATTGTGACCTCCCTTTCTGCAACCGTCTTCCCCTCTCCTTCCACTCTTGCTCACTACAATGTATTCCCAAAGGAGCAATTCCTTAAAGTTTCCCAGGTCATGCCATTTCCCTGCCAACTTTCTCTAGAAAGTTGAAACTTTCTAATTGCTCCTCAGTACAGCTAAGAGTAAGCAAAGTTCCTTATGACTTTCGGCGCCTCATCTATCCTCCCTGACTTCCTCTTCCCTGCCCAGCGCCATTCCTCACTCTGTTCCAGCTGGGCCGGCATTGTGCTGTAAGGAGAGTTGAGACCAGCTGTACAGGCTGTGCACTGCTTAATTCTAGGGAGCACCACTCACATGTGCATCACTTTGAGTGTGCCCACTTGTCACCATGCGTTTCCTCCAACTGATATTGGGGCCAACAACAAAGCTGATTCTATTTTAGAGCCAATATGTTTAGTTCTGTTCACTGTTGATCATTTCTCTCTTCCTACTAGAATACAAGCTCTCAGAACAGTTCCTTCCATATAGTAACTTTTGTTTGATAAGTAAATGCCTAATGACTAAGACATCATCCTACCTAATTGCTCTGGGTTTCCTGTTCCATTAGTGTTAATGTGGGACTCAGTGGCACCCTGACTGGTAAGGATTTGCCATGCAAACAGCTGAGTTCTCCTAATGCTCTATTTCTCCTTCTATACTATTTCTTCTATGGTGAAAGCACACACAAAAGAAAGTATCCAGGCTTCTCATCCTCAAGACCTTAAAAGTACCTTTGCTCTGAGACTGAAGTTAGAACACATGGAACTCCAGAATGGAAGCCCGCCTCCTGGCAGCACTGCTCACATGTGTACACATTCTTGGTCCCTGCCTTCTATGTCTCTCACCAAAAGTCTTGCACTACACTCAGCCTCATTCAGGTTCTCTTCTAAGGCAGTACAAGGGGTCCTGGGGCTGTGATCTTGTCCTTTATAATTTCATGACTTAGAGGATGAGTGCCTCTCAGATTCCTACCAGGATCCACCTGAACTCCCACATAAGAATCCTTTGTGGTGCCTCCCTAGGTCACACACCCAACTCCAAGTTAATCACTGCACATAAGAAAATTTGCCAATCTGAGGAGCTACTCACCCCTGATATGAGTATGGCAGGGCTGTGTGTGTTTTAACTCCTTACCGTGGGAGGAGTGCCAAGTCCCCCAAATAGGACGCCAGCTAGAAAAGCAAAAGCTTTAACAGGTGCTCCAGGCCTTAGAACAATGTGAGGACTGTGGCATTCCACAAGGTGAACACGTGCACTGCATCCTAGTTTTCTTGCCCATGCTTGTTAGTGGTTTATTGGTCTTTGTGAGAAACTATTTCTTCCCTTTGGGATGCCACTGCTCAGTCCCAATGCTGATATTAAAAGCTCACAAGAGATAATCCCAGAAAGCCCCACATCCTCTTTCAGGAAGAATTCCTCTCATAGATCTGCCCATAAGATATGCTGTCAGGAAAACCAAAACATGCATTCCTCTCTGCAGAGCCACAGAAGGAAGATGAGTTTTATTTTTATTTTATTTATTTACTTATTTATTTTTGGTGGCACCAGGAATTGAACTCAGGGCCTTGCGCTTGCCAGGAAAGCACTTATTCTACTGAGCTATCTCCTCAGCCCTGGAAGATGGGTTTTATATCTGGGTAGAAAGATAGGCAGGGCTCATAAGGGAAAGTTTGGGCAAGAATGCTTTAAATAAGGTCAACAGAATCCCAAGGAAGTTGTCTCAGTTATCACAGCATTTACTTGATGTCAAAAAGGGAATTTGATACAATTATTACTGACTTAGATGCAGCATGCTGAATTATAAGAAGTAAAAATTTTATGTTGGGAACCAACTGACCTGGTCCGGATCCTAGCGTAGCCACTGACTATCTATCTCTATTATCTTGAATAAATTATTAAATAAAGATGTGCTTCAGTCTCTTCCTTCTAAGAGACAGATTGATCAGATCTGCTGTCTTTCCCAAAGGGTTTTTCTGTAAAAAAAATGTAACAATGATTACAGAAGCACTGGACAGTATTATGACGAACGTTAGCTGTGTCCTTCCAGCATCACACACTACTCTCTCAGTAGCAGGAGCCTTCAGAGATGTCTAGGCCTCCTAACCCCAAAACGAACTAGTGATTTTTTTTTGACAACATGTACATTGCACATATTTCCATGGGGCACTCATGGATTTTACACTATAGATGTGGAGCTTCTGATCTTTATATTCTTTATCCTAGCTGAAAACATAAACTGATAGTTTAAGCCAACATACACATAAGACCATGATTTTCATAATCCTTATAATTATTTTTTAATTAAAACAGACAAAAGCATTTAACACATAATGCAATATAAAGCAGAAGTATTGAAACAACACACAAGGTTTGGAGGCAGATTTGTTTACATTGACGGCACTGATTGGGATCATTCCCAGAATATCAGGCCCTCATCTCTGGTGGCCTAGGGCTTACATGGGATAAGCGAGCTGGAAGTGCAGAGGCATGATGGCTTGTCAACTGGGGGTTGGTTTATACAATGGGCATCATAATGACCAGCTGTTTCTAACAGACAAGAAGCAACTGAAACTGGGACAGGAACTGAAGTTACCTGGGCAACTAAGAAACTAAAGCATACTGGTGAGGAGGGCATTTTCTGTTATATTTCCTCCCTCCTTTAGTTTCCAAAGCAAATGACTTCTGGGCATGTTACTATCTTCTGATACAAGGCCCAACTAGATGCAGCAACATTATGGTTGTCAGTCGTAGGATGGGTCCTAGCCAACCTCCACAAGATTGTCTTATAGTTTTCCCTACATAGGTTTAGAAAGAGACATAATTTATGGCTGTCTGTTCTTTAATAATACTCTGGCAAGGTAGTGAGGAAGTTAATTTGATCCAGGAGAGTGTCCAGTGTGACATGGATGCTCATCAACTCTTGGGCAAGTGTTTGATTGTTCTACTCTCTTAGGGTAAATGTTTGTAGAGTTTAAGGCAAAAAACATAGCTAGCAGGGGGTGGGAAAGCAAGGACTTAGATATGCAGCTTGAAAAGACACAAACAAAGGAGAATAGGTATAGAGCAATTCCATGAACTCTATCCTCAGGCTTCAGCTGTGTGTGGATTGGTCAGCATCAAGTGCGACGAGAACAGGGCTTTGAGTACACCTTCAGACTGAGATGTCAGGTCAAGATAAAATTTTTTAGCAGATCTAAGACTGGACTTCTGAAACTTGTAGTAGTAATTAATATGCACCTTGGTTACATGAGTTACTGGCTGGGTTTTTATTTGTTTACCTTTTCTAGAGCTTTGTGGTCTGTAGGCTGTATGTAGTTTTCATTTAATCTAGTTTTTTGAGTAACTTTTGCTACAAATGCAGCCCTATTGTCACTGCCAGTGATCAAGATTAGGCCATATCTAGCGATGATTTTTTATAGCAGGATCCTACAAATTTCTATTGCTTTCTCAGTTTGGATAGGGAATAAGAAGTTGGTAACCCAAACACTGGGTGTGCAGGTACCAGAGCTGTAGCTTGAGCTTGCAGAGCATATGGTGGGGTCAGCTCTGGTGGCTGGGCTTGATTTTTCAGTCAGTTAGATCCCTGGAGGGGGCATAGGAGCATAGGTTTGGCATAGGAGAGTTTTGGCCAAAATACCTTTGTTCAAGGTGATCATGGCATATTTAGCCATCAGACAATTTCTCAGAGAGCTACTTTCATCTGTAAATAGAACATACTCAGCATCTGTAGTGGTCTAAAGCTATTTAGTCTAGTACAGCATGCGGTACCTGCACAGTTAGGTCTCAACCTAAGATGAGCTCATCACCTTTCTTGCTCAGAAAGACAATGAGTTCAGAGCACAGAGGCAAAGGAGGAGGAAATCCTTAGCAACCAGATCAAGTCTTTCCACAGGTAGCCACTGGGCATGCCCAAGGGCTGATGGTCTGAGTAAGCATTATCAATTTTAAAAACTCAAGGATCTGGATTCTGTAGAAGTCAGAAGATCCAAAAGAATCATACATGTTCTTTCTTGGTGACACAAGTCACCAAGTTTTTGACAGACATTGTAGCCTAGGTTTTATACAGCAGGTAGCTTGGATGTCATTCTTGGAAACTAGCAAGGTTGGCTGTGAAGGCTTTTTCAGAGAGGGTAAGTAAGTTTTTGAACTCCTAGGAGGTGGGAGACCAGGTCAGTTGTGAAGAGTAGCGTGCTAACAAAAGCCAGTTGAAGGCAGAAGAAGGTATTCTTGGGTTGAGGCAGGTATACCAGAAGGCTATGGGTGGCAGAAGACCATGGCAACATACATGGAGGGCAACCGTGGCCACAGCATTGGAAGTTTGGAGATACTGGGCTGGCTTACAGGCAGGAGAGTTATATTTTAGAAGTTCAAGGGTCTATAGACATTTTGCAGTTTTGAAGTTTCTTTTTCTCTCTTGGGGAACTGTGATGGCTAGAGCCTCCCTGAAAATAGTGGGAGAGTTTTTGGCTCCTTATGAAAACTGACTCCACGTGAGCTGGCCTTTTGTTTCAGGATTTTCCCACTTGAAGAGGCTTATAGGAGCAATTCACAAGCAGAGGAAGGCATCATTTAAATCTAGAACAATCCAAAAAAGATGCACAGGTTGGGAACTGCAGAGCACAAGGTGATTCTGTGCTGTGCATAGCACAGATATCCTATCCACAGTGATTACAATCTACTGGGCTGGAGTGTGGCTGGATGCCTGCTCATGCTTCCTGTGACAACAGAGGAACAGAGATTGTGGTGAGATGACAGGCTGATGGCCAGGCCTGGAGGTGAGGCTTTAGTTTATAGCTCTGGAAGAAGAATCTTTAGAACTTCAGTATTTCAGTTATCCAGACTGACACAGGTGGCACCTCCTTCTTGTGAAATAGAGTTGAAAGTACAGGGAGGTTGCATTGAATGAGAGGGAGACTGGCTTGGAGTAAAGGACAGTCATTTCTAACTTGAAGAGGAGGTCTCTTCTCAGAAGCAGTACAGGGTCTGGCTTCCACAGGAATATATTCTTGGTGTGATGTCCTCCCAGGCTGCAAGCTTGTGTCTGGCAGAAGGGACAGAGACAGGGGTCCCAGCTGCCCCAGGGGTGGTACCATGGTTTCCCTGTGGCCCAGCTAGAGAAGGGAGCTGGATATGGTCCTGGCTGAGCCCATCAGACTGATGGGAAGGTTGTCATCTGATCTAGGGTGAAGCTTTTGGGAGTTTTTAATCTTCCTATTTATTTATTTTTAGTGTCCATCATCCTTACAACTTATAGTCAGAGAGTACTGACTGCTGGGTTAGATTTTCTTAAAGACATCAGATGTCTTTTTATCAAGTTTCTGGGTAGCAGTAGTTAGTAGGCTTCCTGCCCCCCCCCCTTTTTTGATGTCTTTGAGAAGCACTAGTCTTGGTTGTTTCCAGATAAGGTGACCTTTGAGAAAGGCCATGACAACTCATTGTTTGGGGCTAACCCTCCAGTTTTCCTCAGTCAAAACATTAAACTCAGAAGGAAATATTGGAAGCCTTCTCAGGTGGGGGCTAGGTGATACCATCTAACCAGCATAGACATGGAAGCAGAAGGCCTGGAGGGAGAGCCCCTGTGGCCATGGCAACAGAGAGGTGGAGCCAGTTCCGTTAGCTGCAAGTAGGTGAATCCAGCACAGGGAGTGAAGCTGAAGGTGTTGGCAGCAACTGAGGTGGCTGACAAAGTGTCAAAGCAGAATTCTCAGGAAGAATGGGCTCTTTTTTCTCTTTGAGGCACAGGGAGCAACGGGGCTTTATTTTTAACTCCATAAAAGTCCTTTTTCCTGTAGTCAGGGGCTGTGGATATTGACTAATTAGTTCTCATCTCTGGCTTCCTAGTGTGTATTTTGTACCCTTGAACAATAGCTCAACTGGCAAAGGGCGGGTGCCTCTCAGAGAGAAATCACTCAGATGCCTGCCTGGCTGCACGCCTCATGGGGGCTTAGGCATGACTTAGCTAAAGAGGGTGTGAGTTCTCCGTTAGGCCATATGTTGATTGCCACAGCACTGCAGGTGAGGGTCCAGTCAGCCACCACAAGCAGGGCTTCTCAGTCACAGCCTATCATCTATGATGGCCCTCTACCCACACAACCATTCAGCAGGTGCTCAGAGGTTAAATATTTCAAACCCTCTTCCCCTGAGGGCAGCCTTAACTAACAAGAGTTGTTTAATCTCTTCTTCCACTTGAACTAAGAAGGACTAAAAAACTAACTGGGGTGCCCCTAAGGGTCTTGCCAAAATCAGGCAGGCAGACAGACAGACAGACAGATAGACAGATTGCATCCTCCTCCCTCCCTTTAGGGTACAATGTGAGCCACTTGAGTGGAGCTCCAGGAATTCTCCTCCAGAACTTGGAGGGGGCTCAAGAAATAAGGGTAAACCTTCCCCATCAAGACCTGGAGAGGTCCTTGCTCTGTCTGAGAAGCCCACAACCAGTGAACTAAGAGGTCAGCACGTGAATAGTCGGAATTCATGGCTGATGAAGCTGATGCAACAGCAAGCAGAAACACCAAAAGGACATCCAGAGTTTGGAGGCAGATTCATTTTATGTCCACAGGCACTGATTGAGATCATTCCTAGAACACCAGACCCTCGTCTCTGGAGGTCAAGGGCTTACATGGGATAAGCAGGCAGGAAGCATGGAGGCAGAATGGGGCTTGTCCCACAGGGGATTGGTTTATATAATGGGCATCACAGTGACCAGTGATGCATCACAGTGACTAGCCATTGCTAAGAGACCAAAAGCAACTGGAACTGGAACAGGAGCTGTTACCTGGGCAACTAAGAAAATGAAATGTACTGGTTGGGGGCGGGTGGTGCACATTTTCTGTTACAATAACAATATAGTTAAATTATTTGTAAACTTGAACACATCCATGTCATTGGCACCTAAATCAAGAAATAAAACATGAGCCCCACTCTAGGAGTCCCATTGTGTTGCTATTCTTCCTCAATATGACCATTATCCTAGGTTAGCTTTTCTAGTAACTCTTTAATAGGATAAAAATGCTACTTTCACCTGGTTGTGAGCAGCTCTTATACTGGTGCACAGATCAAATGTTTGGTTTGGCTGAATGGTGTCTCTTGATGATTTAATAAAAGACAGGGAGAGAGTGGGTACAGCACAAGGCCAGAGACAATAATAGTGGAGATTACCTTCTCTATAAAACACATCAGTTAAGTGTAGTGTGTTGCTTCCAGCAGACATATAACCTTAGAATATTTGGCGGAATTAAGGAAAGCTTACTTAGAACTATTGTGTTGCTTTTGTTTCTGCAAAATACCATTTATAGAAAAAAAATTTAAAAACAGAAGCATTTTCTGTGGCTTAACTTGTTGCTTGTCCATATTTGGTGAGAGTTCAAAATGTACAACACAATGTCATCATTATCTTTTATATTTTTAAGACCCTTTACCAGAATATTTTACACAAGTACAAATAAAATTCAAATACCAGACCTTGCCTGGATCACTACTACATTTCTGGGGTGATGATGGGGGAGTAGGGAGAGGGAGTGAAAGGAGAAGAGAGACTAGGGGCTACGCACTCCGCAGCAGTGCTGAGGCAAGAAACTGGCTTTCCTTGCCTTCGCCCCACATCAAATTCTCAACCACATTCCACTGCCTGTAGGCTGCCCCAGCTGTGGCTGTCGCCCAAATGGAGATGGGGCCCAGCCAGTTGGATTTAGCATTCTCTGGAACTTCTGTTCCTTGGGGCCTTATTTTCCCAAGTATCGCTTTGCATAGGGGCTTAATTTTTATAACTGGTTGTATGAAATGTGCAAATCATTTTCCCCCTATAATACATAACACGGATGTAAAAGTCTTCTGTCCACTACATCTTCCTTTGGATTATCTTCATCCAAATGGAAAAAGAGAAACTGATTCCTTTCTCAGATATTTACCTAAAAAGATTTTTTCCTAAAGCAGATAAATCATAGTTACAGCACACCTGCAAAGTCGAAGACTCTATGGTAATTTGTTATAGGAGATGTTCAATTTAGATGAGCCAACATTTCTAAAGAGGCTACAAGCCTCAGTGTTAAATATAGGAGACAAAATGACAAGGCATTTCTTCTTCCTATAAGGAATTCCTAGATCTGTGGGAAAATATGAAAACAGTAATAGCCAGGTGATAATGGCTCATCAAAATGAAGTGCTTTATACAGAAAGAATGCAGAAAGAATCATTTATTCTCCCTGAATTCATGGTGGGGGAAGGTATCAGAAATCACAGAATAAATGCTCAGTAGAGAAGAAAACCATGCATGTCAGGCAGGAAGAACAGAGAATCCAAGATTCAGAGGAGTAACAGAGTCTGCCGTTCTTCAGGAACCCAGAGGAGACACAAATTTTCTAAGCCGAGGTGCAGGATGACAGTCAGGCCAAAGTGAAGGTCCAGGGTCAGAGGGCAGCTTTGGTAGCACAACCAGCCATGAATTCACAGCCCAATATGCAGCTGAGAAGGAAGTTTCCTTGCTAGAGGCCTGTAGAGGAAGCCCTATCCCGGGAACTTTCCTAGCCCTCAATCGCTGGCCAGCCAGCCCACTCTGTCCCTGGTCCATGGTCCAAGGCACATATGACTTCTGTGCACACTTGTATACCAGTGAATAATGTACAGCTTCATTGAAGCTGCTTCCTTCTGGAAGGATGATGTGGAGAGGGAAAGGAAGGGGCCCGCACTGGTGGGGGGGCCTCCTCCACCTCTGAACCAACCAGCAAGCCACGATCTCATGAGCTGGTATAGAGAAGACCGCGTCACCCTCGGGAAATGTGTATGAGATTCAGGAGTGGGGCTGTAAGGAACTCAGGAAAAGAAATCTAAGGCAATTATGTAACTTTTTATTTCAATGCGATATAAGTAAATTTTAATAAAGAAAATATTAAAAATCACTCTTCTATGAAAATATAAGTCTTTCATAACAAAATAACCAGAGAGTAACAATAGTTAATATGCCATGTTAGGAGAACCAAAATTTGATCATTATTTAAAATTTTTAGTAGAAACTGAGGGAATACTGCATATCATAGGTGTTTTAGAGGTTTTGTTTTCGCTTTCCTGAAGACCGAGAGCTATTGCCCTCAGGAACCTTCTAACTTGTAATAAGTAGGAGGAAGTGGGGAGGCATGGCTGGCCCCAAGGAAAGAGCTCAATTTGATGGCACAGGCAGGAGTTCAGGTTTCTTCCCTTCATTGTACCTCAGTATTTCCCTCTATACCTAAAAAGAGTAGCACTTGCACTCCTGTTATTACTCACTAAGAAACAGCCAGGACAGGCCCCTGAAAACTATATAGAGTACCAAAAAATAATTAAAGCTGCTTTGCAATCAGGAATGACATGCCAAAGTCCATTTGTGAAGAACAAACACAATTTGTGCATCTCCTGAATAAGGTTGGGGTTTTTTTTGTTTTTTTGTTTTCTTTTATCAACACAGGTTTGCAGTACATAATGATCACATTCCTTGTGGGGTGCTGGCCTGTGTACCTGACACACCTCAATCCCTTTCATGACCTTTCCGCTCCCTCTATGTCTTCATCCCTGCCTGGCCTGTTTGCAAAAGATCTACCTCCCTGTTTCCTATGATCTACTTTTCACCTTTCTTTTTAAGGTATTTATACCTCAGGTTTCTCATATAAAAGAGACCATGTGACAGTTAAGTGTGTGTGACTGATTTATTTCACCTAACATTATGGTCTCAAGGTACATCTCAAGCTACATCCGTTTTCCTGCAGGTGACTTAAACTTACTCTTTTTTTGATGGCATAGCGGTGCTCCTTTGTAAATGCTGCATTTTCTCCTCCATTCATTTGTTCATGTACACGGGTCAGCTTTAGTTCAAGCGGTTACTTCCTCGAGCTAGACTTTTCATTTGTTCATGTACACACAGGCTACTTGCAAGCTCAGCTCCTTCAGCTGTTCTGGGAACACAGGTGAGTACCTGTGAGTACCTGCATCACTCTAACATGAAGTCGCTGTTCTGGAGACACACCCAGAAGGGGAAGAACCAGGTCAAAAGGAATTTCTGGATTTAGTTTTCTGAGGAATCTCTACTGATCTCCACAGTGATTGTACCAGCTTACATTTCCATCAGCAACTTTTCCACCACACCCTGTCTAGCATCTACTATTATTTGATTTCTTGATGACAGTCACTCTTTGGAGTAATCTGGAATTCCCTGTTTTAATTTACATTGCTCTAATGGCCATGGGTTATTTAGGATAATAATAATAATTAATTATTTAATAATAATTAATTATTAAATGATAATTATCATTTAATTTCTAAATATTTGAAGATTTTTCCAGAGAGTTTTTGTTATGAGTTCTAATTTAATTCCTATTTGATTGGACCATTCTCTATGATTCCAGTTATTTTTAATTTGTTATGATATACATTGTGGTGCAGGCTATGATCCATTGTCATGAATTTACTGGACATTTGAAAAGATGAATACTGTACTTATTGTCGGGAGTGTCCATCGTGTCAAGTAGGTAAGCATAATAGTGTTTCAGTGTTGTTTGGGCTCCCAGTTCCGAAATTTCAGGTCCTGCCTGCCAGCCCGGAAGGGGTGTGGTAGAAGGAGGAAGCTGCTCCTGCCAAGCAGCGAAGGGGCAGGCAGACCTGAGGTGGCGCACGATCCTCCACGAGGTGCCTCAGCGAGCACCTCCAGCCAGGCCCAGCCTGAACACAGGAGGCCGTCGGCGGACCGCAGATCTAGACCTCAATCTAAACCGGAGCAGTAATAGAGGTTGGCCAGCATTACTGACTAGATAAAGGAAGATGTACATGGCTACCTCGCTTATGTGGTGCCTTCAGTGAAGGGAGCTGGTGTCACGTCCGTGTTGCATTGCCTTTCCGGCTAAGCTGAGCTAGGGGCCGGTGGGGCCTCTCTCGCTTGTGCGGGGCTTGTGAAGAAGCTGTGCTAGTCATTTGTATGCAGCCTGTCTTGCCGTGGAGAGGTTCGGGAACTTGCTACGCGGTCTTAACCAGCAGAATAGCCTGGACTTTCGAAGCATCCATGGCCGGCTTGAAATCCGCTGTACATGGATTTTATCTGAAAAATAAAATAACTTTACTTTTGGAATTACTTCTTAATTCTCATTGTTAAAATAAATTGAGGTGTCCAGACTTAAATTTGGAAAACATTTTAACTTTGTAAAAATATTTTCCAAAAGTGAACAAAGACTTTTATTTTTTAAATTCAAACAACATGTTTTCAGGGAAATGTGTCTTGGAAGGAAAGAAACAGGGAATTCTTTCCCCTAAGATTCTAAACCATTAGGCCACCTGGTTCCATGATTGTATTTATTTCCTTCTTTACTTTTCTCCCCGCCCTCATCTCACTCCTTCTCCACTTCTCCCCTCCCTAGCTACACTTCTCTCCCTTCCCTTCCTATCCTTTCTTTCCAACAAAGTGTTTCTAAATCAGAACTTATTGTATATTAAAGTATGCCATTTTTCTCTAGAACTCCCTAAAATGTTTGTGAAATAGTTGCTTGAGAAGCTGAAGGAGAAAAAAAAGTTGGTATAGCAGACATTTAATAATAAAATACGAGAAATAAATATGTGGAAAAATCTATTAAAATGATAAAATATTTTGGTAATTTGTTCTAATATGAATTTTTTTTTTGTTTTGGAATCCATTATACTCAGATTTTAAAAGCCCTGAAGGCAACAAACAATTTCTCTGATTCAAAAATTCCAAAATATATGACCAAGTAAAACTGACAAGAGCAGTCTCTAACAATTAAGAAGGTTGATTCAATTTTTTTTTTTTTTTT
>PVKA01048504.1:0-13749 GCA_004027165.1 Ctenomys sociabilis
TTCCCTTCCCTTCCCTTCCCTTCCCTTCCCTTCCCTTCACTTCTCCCCTATGGACTCCAGGACAGTGAGTTTGTTTCTTTCCACCAGATATGAACCCATGTATATAATATCCCTAATAAGATGTCCAAGATTCCCATAAGTGAATAATTAGCTCTGGCAATATTTTATTTACATTCTGTGCTCATTTGCAGTCTACACCTTTTTCTAAATTCCTTATCTCTGTGATTCATCTCATGTTCCAACTAGGCATGTGTGCTGTGTTGGATTTTAATATTTCTCATAATAACACATGAAGAATCTATATTTGTACATCCAAAATTTTCCAGAAGAATTAAAAATATGAAATTTAAAATATATATTGCCTATCATATCAAATATATATTTCTGAGTAATGCATATTACTCAGCTTGTTGTTGTGATCACTTAATAGACTGCTGACAAAATTATTACTTTTCTTTTTGCTCAACTGAAAATGAAAGTTTTTCTATAAAGAAGCTTTAGTCATTTCAGCAATTTAGTATGTTCTTCAATTCTAATAATTCTAAAAAAAGTTTAATTTACTTCTCAAGAGAAGATAGTATTTACTTTGATGTGCTTTTACAAAATTATTTCTCTCATGGTAGAGAGGCATCTCAAAATGTTCATAGAAGTCATGCAACATTAATTTGTCTGGGATTGTTGGACACAATCTACAGAGAGAATTGTAGCCCCTACTCAATTTATGTCTATCCAGTAATACACAGATTATTTATATCTGATACAAAAATATTTTAGTATGATCTATGGGTAATACTGCAATTATAGTTAGTAATAGGCAAGAATAAAGATTTAGGTAAATAGTTATATTTCAGGTATTTAACAATGGGAACATTTTATGACACAATTTTAGCTGTTTTTGATCCTAAAAATTTAGCAGATTTGATGACAGGTAAACTGAACACTGACATTGTGCAAGGTGAAATATAATATGTTACAAAGTAAATATTGGTATTTCTCTATCCCATTTACAAGAATTTAAGGCCATGAAAATTTCCTGTTAAGACAAGTATGATTGATCACGTTGCCCTGTGGCCCCATAGTCCCCTTGATCAGAAAATTAGGGACACGACTGAGTTCCATGATGTTACAGTACAGGTTCTCCTATGTCCTGAGTCTTCATTGATCTTGAAATGCTAGGGTCAAATGTTAGCTGTCCTTGCATTCCTTCTATTTCTCTAATTTTTGTTCTGCAAACTTAGGTTGTTAACTCTCCATGAGAGAAGCTTATTATTACCCTACAACATATGCAGTTTGATGTAATTTCACTATCTATCTGAATATCAAATATGTTGGGCACAACATGGAACAGGTATTTTCCATCAAGTATTGATATATTAAACATTAAGTCCATACAGAATATGAAGACAACGTGATCGATGATGTAGAGTGTGCCTAAGGAGTGTCAAATGGAAAGAAAACATTCTCTCAGGCTTTCATAGAGAGCAAATTGGTCAAACAATGGCTGTGACTCATCCACATGACTGACACTGAAAGAACATCTGCAAACTGAGGTAAAGGGATACAGGATAAATCCTGAGGGGACTTAACTGACTTTATCAGATACAAAAGATAAATTTCTTGTTGTATAGGTCTTGCTTTATCTTGGTCTTAACCATCCAGCAGAAAAGTATAAAAATGAGATATATAAAGTAAAGACATATCAGTATGCTGAACTGTGAAAGACTCAAGTCAACAACTTCTGCAGATAACCTACTACTGTTGTGGACTGCTGGACTGTGTTAGATTGTTTTGCTGAATGCACGCACCTATAGTATTTAGATGCTAGTGGAATACTAGACAGGACTAAACCAAAAAAGGGGATACAAAGGAAGGACCATTCTGTATCTGTATATACAGTATAATTAGGATAGATATACACTTACTTTCACTTAAATCAATGAGAAGCAATATCTGTTCTAATAGTATTTGGACAGGATACACTGTCCGTAACTTGTAATATGGATAACCACTAGGCAAGTAACAAATCACAAGGTATTAACTATTGAAACTGTCCTATTAATCAGCTTTGAAACTGCTTATTGCTATTTGCTTCTCAATGAAATAAAATAAAAAATACAAAAAGAACGGATTCTAATATCAAAGAGAATTTATATGTAAGCTATGATTTGGATATTAGATATACTTGTTTCTGTCACTATGCTTTGGTATGACTATATGGATGACAGTAATAATAATAAATCCTAGTAAATAAATTTAAATAAAATTTGTTACTCAATTATTTAAACATAAATAGCTTAAAATAAATAGAGCATTGAATTCATAGACAATTAAGGAATTGTGGTTGTCCTCATTTTTCTTCCCTTTATGTTCTTAAATGCTTTTGATACACTACAAATATGCTCATCATGGAAAATCAGCATGTATTCATAGTTCTTCCATACCATCACATTGCTTATTGATCCTTTTTAATTTACCTTCTCCACTCTCTCCTGTGTTCCCCATTTCTATATGTCTTTCCTATCTTTACAAATATATTTCCCTGTTTCTTATCATGTATATTTATTTTGTTCCTAAATAATTTAGTAAACAGAGCTTGTTCCTCACAAAATATATTGTTTCTACAGAATGGAAAAATTCATAATGGTATAATGAGAATTACATAGAAAGTATAATGCAAGTAGAATATAGATGGAGTCACTATAAGCTTGGTTCCCTTTACCAATAAAGCAACTTAAAAGACTACTAAAATTTTAAAAATGCTGGTCATACATTGATGCTGATTATATGCTGATTATATCTTTTGAAAACACATCTGTTAATCATCAGATATTGGGCTGGCCAAATAGCTCAGAGGATTAAAGCCCTTGCTAAATGCCAGGACTTTGATCCCCAGGCCTGCTTTGCTGGGCCTGCCCCTGGAGTGATCTGAGACAGCAATTGAGACTGGATGTGGTGGCATATGCCTGTAATCCCAGCTTTTGGGAGGCTATAAACAGGAAGGTCACTACAAGTCCGATCTAGTAGTGAGCCTCTGAAGACCCTGTAGACCCTTCCCTAAAAAAAATACAAAAAAAAAAAGAAAGAAAAAGAAAACAATACCACCAAAATGTTTTATTACTTAGAACACTAATTTCAAATAATTAAATTTTACCTGCACTACAAACAAACATATTATACTGTCCTAATGACATTATTCTAAATTTTATTGACAAATGTGTGATCTGATTTCTGTAAAAATTTAGTAAGATGGTGTAACTAGGCTTCTAGGAAAAGGAATTGTTCAATACAGTTATCTGCTCTCTCTCCCTGTACCTATACCTGTATTATTGCTCTTCTATTCAATGCTTAAAGATGAGCAAGATAATTAAAAGAGACAAAATTAAAATCCTGTAGTATATTGACTTTCACCTAAGTTACCCGTTCTTATTTAGAAAGTAGTCAAGCACAGGATATATTTTACCTTTAGATTCATATCATTTGTATGAAAATTGTTCCCTGTTAAAGCACCCACCAGTAGGTTAAATCTTTCAGGTATGGTGAAGTGAAAAGACCACGTTTATCCTGCAAAATTAATTTTATGTCTTTCACATATTAAATAGCAAGCAGCATAGTGAAATGACACCACACAAATAGCAAACAAATAGAATGATTTGTACTTTATGCTAGTTTATTGAATGAAATGAATTTCCAGTCCATAGCAAATGGGGAAAACAGAAAAACAGGAACTGGCAAACTTTTCAGTTGGGTAGACAAAACTGAGAGCTTAGGCAAGTAAAGATGACTACAATTGTCAGAGAAGAGTTCTAGAAAAAGAAACTACAACAAGAAAGATAATTATATGAGAAAAAATTCATGAGATATTAAAATGCTCCTCCTTGGGCACTGAGTAGCATAAGAAAGCTGAGTCACCTGAGAAGTGTCAGGGAACTGATGGAGAAGTGGGAGAAAAGGGGGGTATCAGCATCTCCTCTATGCCATGCTCCAATGGCCTAACTCGCTTCCACCAGCCCTCATTCGTTAAATGTTCTTTCACCTCACTATGGAGTAACAAGCTCATGACCAAATAACTAGCCCTTGAATTTTTAGTGAAATTTACAACTCAAATATAATAAGACAAATAGAGAAATTTTAACCTATAGATCTGATCCCAATAATATTAATAGACACCTTACTTTGTTTTTAATGTATTTGATACAGTTCTCACTGTATAGCTTAGACTCCTACTGATCCTCCTGATTTTAGCCTCCCCAGCACTAGGATCACAGGTGCATCACCATGACTAGACTTGGTGGCTGCCTCAGTGTGCTCCGTGGTGAGCGTGGTACGGCCTGTGGTGCTGGGGATCAAACACAGGTCCTTGTGCTTTCCTAAGCAAGTACCTAATCTGCAGAGCTTTCTCACTGGCCCTTTGACATGGCTTACAACCAGTTTACAAACAAAAATAATTACAGAAAATTTCATATAACTACACAAGCTTGACCTAACTACAGTCATCTCTTGTTTTCCATGTAGGATTGGTTTTAGGAACTCCCACCTTCTGGGAAACCCAAAACTTTAGAATTTTCAAGTTGCTAAAATATAATGGCATAGTATTTTCATATAAACTGCACTTTTTCTTATGCACTTGAAATGCCTTTGTTATTTAGTATGATATAATTACATTATAGTTGTGATTATAATGCAATATAAACTCTATGCAGACAGTTGTTGCACCATATTGGTTAGGTATTAAGGATAAAAGAACTACACAAGTTAAGTAAAGATGAGTTTTTATTTATTTATTTTTTGGAACATATGCAATGTTTAAGTGATTGAAGAAATAGTTGTGTAGCTACAGCTCACCTGTGTTTGCTGCCTATATGAAACTCACTTTAAATATAAAATACAATAGCTTCAATTCAAAATAGGGGCAAAAAGGTCCACATGATAAGAATATTATAATGTGCTTGCATTATTTTATAATTCATTTACATAGGCATTCATTCGTATAAATATTAGAAAGAGCAATTATAAAAATAAAGCAATTTTTATGGAGAAATATGTTCAACTTTCAAAGAAGGAATAATAAATCCAAATTGTTTACTTATGAAAATTCAAACATCTATAATTTTCCTTAGAGATAAAATTTTAAGAGGATTGGTGGGCTTTTTAAAAATGTTTTGGAGATAGGATCTCAACTCAGCTCAGGCTAGCCTTGAATTTGCTCTATAGCCTCACCTGGCTTAATAAAGCCTTCAGTGTTCTGCCTTAGTTTCTCAAATGCTATTATAGCCACTATGCGGGCCATTGTTGTGAATTCTAGGTTTTCATCTTCATGCATGCAGATTCCTTGGATCCATACCCTCAGCTGTATTCTTCGGTGTTTCGTGTATGGATAGACTTCCTGTACTTGTATGTATATCGCTCGGTGATTCATTATAAAATACTATTATAAAATGTGTCTTTATTATACTGTCCACATTGTAAAAACCCCCATCCATGACAAAACCCATACCAGGAGAGTGGGGTTATTACAGTGAAAGTGCCTGGCCACATACTTTTAAGAACCTTTGTAATTAACTTGGAAATGTTCTAAGATACTGTCCCAAGAGACAGCTCTTGTATGCTGTACACTATTTTGGAGACTCTGATTGCAGACTGGAAAATCAGAGCACTTATGTAAATGCTGCCAGTTAACAAGAACCTCAGGAAGTTTCAATTGAAAACTGCACTGGGTTCTGGTCCCAGGTAGGATATTGTGCTTTGCCAAAAATTTGGTTTGCATTTTGCTTCTGTTTACAGATATTGCCCATGTTTATTAAGAAAAAATTCAGTGCAGTCTACTATTGGGAAGGTGGTAGTTACTGTTGAGAGATTTTGGCCAGATCCATGTTGGAAATTAAGAGGGAAAAGTGAACAAAGTGATATGAAACATTTGCTACCAGAGAAGTGGGGTCCTTGCTGTGACTCTACACCTTGTCGATTGGAAATAGCTTATGGGAAGAGATAGAAAGGGTTCAGTAATGTCTCCTACAAGAGAAGCCCTAGAACGCCTTTCACTGTTCTGTACTGGAAATATGGTCAGAGCTCAGAAGACTACAATGTGATAGAAATCCTTCTTGTAAAGAGCAGGCTAGGGAGGTTTCTGCTGGGAAGAAGGACTACACTCATTAGACTGAAACTTCCACTAACTATGAGCTAAATAAAGCCTTCATTCATTAATTTTACATGTCAGGTATTTTGTCCCTACAACAACAGAAAAATAGCTGAGACAACAGGTTTGCGCAACCAAGCCTAGATTAAATTACTTAAGTTTGAGCCCCAGAGACCAGCCAGAGACAGTGCGGCCTACTCCACCATCCTCCTTGATCCCGCCACGCCCGCCCAGCCCCAGAGACCTCCAGAGACAGTGAGACCCACTCCAGCAGCCGACTCAATCCTGCCCACGCCACCCAGCCAGATACCAGACTGAGACAGCGGCTGACTCCACCAGGCCTCCTCAATCCCGCCCCAAGCTCTCCCAGTGAGTGGGAATTTGCACAACTCACCAGGCTTCCCAGATGACTGAGAGTGTGGTGGGTCCAGGGAGAGCCATTGGCTTCTTCCCATGCGCTCTACCAGGATCGCTGCCCCCAAACCCTCCAAGCCAGTGACTGGCCTGAAACCTCAGGACCCACTCACCAGCACCACCCCGCACCCACTTCCCTAAAGCCCACTGAACAAATGGGAATTTCCCCGATTCTTTGGGCATCAAAGTTCAGTGAGTGTAGAACTCCAGGCCCGCCGTGCCCCACAGACATTTCCCAGGAATCCCTGCCCCCTCCCACACACACACCCCGTGGCATGGTGAGAGCTCCAGGCACACCATACCAGAGAAATATTTCTAGGTGATTACCGGTCCCACCCCACAGCCCCAGACACAGTGCAGGTCGGCTTGGAGTGAGAACTCCAAACCTGCCACTCTGGAGGGACATTTCTCAGCAATCCTCGGTCCTATGCCATGGCCCGAAACCCAGCACAGCCTGGCCTGTGAGTGATAGCTCCAGGCCCATTGCACGAGAGGGACCTTTCCCAGCCTTCTCGGGTTACGACCTGAAGACCCCGACCCAGCACAGGCTGGCCAACCCGGTACAGCCTACTCAGTGAATAAGATCATCCACTATCCTTTCGTGAGCCCAGAAGACCCACCAAAGCACAGGCCCGCCCACCTGGGGAATGACCTGCCTGACACAGGAGGGCTGACCACGGTAAGTTTCCAGAACCGTGCCCCAAAGCCAGCTAAGAAGGGGAAGTTTCATTACTTGCTCTGCATCCCAGTTTGATTCGTGTTCCCTAAATAGGGAACCAACAGAGGGGAAACAAAGGAGCTCCAGCAAAAAAGGAACTGAACACAACAGCTAGATCCAGGATAGGAATACCTGGATAATCTCAAACTTAATAAACTGGCACCTGAATCTCATTACATGCTAATGTTATAGCTGCACCAAAGCTCTATACCAAAGGTCAAAGGTCAGTGCTATACAAAATGACAAAGTGAAGGGGAAAACTGCAATCCCAAACCTCGAGTCCATCAGGAAGGGCAGAGGACATTAGCTCAGCTGCAATGAATGAATTAACAGATACAGCAGCAAAGGAACAACAGCAGAAAGCTATAGAGGAAATAAAACAAATAGTAATTCTCCAAATTAAAAAAGAAATATCAGAATACATAGTATCTGAAATAAAGGATGAATTCCAGAAACATTGGGTGGAAAAACTATGCTCATCCAGAACAAGTGCAGAGAGCACTATTATAGCTGATATATATGAATTAACAGTATCTGAAGCAAAGAAACAACAGCAGAAAGATCATGAGGAACTCAAAGAAGAAATAAGTTCTGAAATCAAAAAAAGAACTTTTTGAAGTCACAGCATCTGAAATACAGAAACAAGTCCAGAAGTATACAGAGGAAAGCCAACTTGGAAGAAACACTGCAGAAAAAGAATTAATAACTACCTCTAAAGAAGACATTTATTAAAAAAAATGAGATCAGATATGATGGATTCCTTGAATGAGAAACACAGAAAAGAAATAGAACACATGAAACACAGTCAAAGAGATATAGAAGAACTGAAAATATTAATCAAGAGTCTACAAAACTGTCTGAGTGAAAGCGAAGACAGAGTTTCAGATCTTGAAGATGCTGGAACAGCTAATGAAAAGGTGAGAAAGGATCTCTTAAAAACGAGAATGCAGGAAAAAAAATCCATCACCTGCAAGATGATGCCAGGATGAACAATGTGAGAATAATTGGTATCAATGAGAATGAAGGAGTCAATACAAATGACATAAAAAGAATTTGGGGAGAAATAATTGCAGAAAACCTCCCAAGTATGAGGAAACGATTGAACATTCAGGTAAACAAAGCATACAAAACACCAAATAACCTCAACCCAAGTAGAAACACACCGAGACATATAATAGTTAAGATCACAGAAATCCAACACAAAAATAATATACTAAAAGCTGCTAGAAAGAAGAAGCTCACATTCAAAGGAAAACCCATCAGAATTACAGCCAACTTTTCTACACAAACAGTGAAGCCAAGAAGAGCATGGAGCTGAGTTCTTCAAGTACTACATGAAAAATCAAATTCCAGCCCAGACTATTATACCCTGAAAAACTCTCGTTCAAGTTTGATGGAGAAGTGAAATACTTCCACGACAAAGAACAACTAAAGAATTTCATGATGACACAGCCATCCCTTCACAAGGTGCTGAAACATGTTCTAGAAAGAGATCACAATGACCAGAACTCCATGAATGAGAATGGAAGGAACCCATTAAACAGGACAGTCAATTAAACACAGGTTACAAAGGAATAAACAACACCAGGTAAATATCATGACAAACATAAGTCAGCACATTTCAATTATAACCATCAATGTAAACGGACTCAATTCTCCAGTTAAGAGAAGTAGACTGGCACAGTGGATCAGGAAACAAAATCCAACAATATTCTGTATACAAGAAACACACTTAACTCAAAGGACATTCATAGGCTCAAAGTCAAAAGATGGAAAACAATACTACATGCCCCAGCACCTCAGAAAAAAGCAGGAGTAGCAATTCTGTTCTCAGACAGTCTCAACTTCAAACCAAGAATGATCAAATGACACAAAGAAGGCCACTATCTATTGGTCAGGGGAAAAATTCAAGAGCAAGAAGTGACACTCATATATATCTATGCACCAAACATAGGAGCATCCAAGTATGTAAGACAAATTTTAAGGAACATGAAAAACTTAATATCTAAGAACACAATTTTAACAGGAGACCTTAACACACCCTTATCTCAAAAAGATAGGTCAACCAAACAAAACATTAGCAAGAAAGAAGCAGAACTGAACCAGAGCTTGGGACAAATGGACCTGGGGATATATACAGAGTGTTTCACCAAACCACAGCTGAATATACATTTTTTTCAGCTTCACACGGGCCATTTTCCAAAATAGACCATATACTAGTCCAGAGGTCATGCATAGGTATATGCAAGAAAACAGAAATTATCCCATGCATATTATATGACCACAGTGCAATGAAACTGGAAATAACTGACAAAAGAAAGCAGAAAAACCCGCTAAATTCATGGAAACTAAACAACACCTTACTCATCAATCAATGGGTTATAGAAGAAATTCAATAAGAAATTCAACAATATCCACAATTTAATGAAAATTCAAGTACAACTTACCAGAATTTATGGGATGCGATGAAAGCAGTTCTTAGAGGGAAAATAATACCTATGAACTCACACATTAGGACAACATTAAGGGAACAAATTAGCACCTTAATGTTGCACCTCCAACAACTAGAAAAAAAGAAGAGCAAGCAAAACCCAGAGCGCAAAGACTGGAAGAAATCATAAAGATTAGAGCAGAAATTAATTCAATCGAGATGAAGAAAACAGTTCAAAGAATCCACAAATCAAGAAGTTGATTCTTTGAAAAACTAAATAAAGTTCATAAGCCTCTTGCCATCAAAAAGAGGCAAAAAAATTCAAGTACAATTGATAAGGAATGAAAAGGTTGAAATCACCACAGACCCAACGGAAATTTAGAAGATTATCAATAGTTACTTCGAGAATCTTTAGGCTCACAGAATAGAAGACGCAGAAGAAATGGACATATTCCTTGAAAGGTACAAATTACCAAATCTGAATCAAGAAGACATAAGAACTCGCAATAAGCCGATAAGAGCCAACAAAATACAAAACGTAATAGAAAGACTAGCGACAAAGAAAAGTCAGGTCCTGATGGAGTCACAGCTGAATTCTACAAGAAATTTATAGAAGATATAAGCCCCACACTCCACAAACTCTTCAATGAGGTTGAAAAGGAAAAAATCCTCCCAAAATCATTCCTGGAGGCAAGTATAATACTGATTCCAAAAACAGGGAAAGACACAACCAAAAAGGAGAACTACCGGCCAATCTCCTCATGAACATAGATGGAAAAATATTCAACAAAATCCTGGCAAATAATATACAGGTAATCATCAAGAAGATCATACACCATGACCAGGAAAGATTCATCCCAGGGATGCAAGGATGGCTCAACACTCGAAAATCTACAAATGTAATACACTATATTAATGGACTGAAATCTAAAAACCACATGATCATCTCAATTGATGCAGAGAAAGCCTTTAATGAAGTCCAACACTCATTCATGTTCAAGGTCCTACAGAAAATTGGAATAGATGGACTTTATCTTAATTTGATAAAAGCCATCTATGACAACCCAAAAGCTCATATAATCCTAAAAGGGGGAAAACTGAAATCTTTTACTCTTAAATCAGGTACAAGACAAGGATGTCCTCTATCACCTCTCCTATTCAATATAGTCTTGGAATCCTTAGCAACAGCCATTAGAAAAGAGGGAGAAAAAAGGGAATCAGAATAGGTAAAGAAGAAGTTAAATTATGACTATTTGCAGATGACATGATACTTTACTTGGAAGACCCCAAAAATTCCACCAAAAAAGTATTAGAACTGATACAGAAATTCAGTAGCATAGCAGGATGCAAAGTCAATACTCAAAAGTCAATAGTATTCCTCTATACAGATAACAAACACACTGAAAGGGAAACCATAGAAACAATACCTTTTACAATAGCACCGCGGAAAATGAAATACATTGGGATTCACTTAACGAAGGAAGTCAAAGATCTTTTCACGGAAAATTTCAACACGTTAAGAAAAGAGATTGTAGAGGATTTCAGAAAATGGAAAGATATTCCATGCTCCTGGATTGGAAGAACTAACATCATGAAGATGACCATACTCCCAAAATTGCTGTACAGATTTAGTGCAATCCCTATCAAACTGCCACCAACATACCTCCCAGATATAGAGAAATCAATCCTAAAATTTATTTGGAACCACAAACGACCTAGAATAGCAAAGGCAATCTTGGCCAAGGCAGGAGGCATCACAATTCCTGATTTGAAATTATACTAAAAAGCCACTGTGATAAAATCAACATGGTATTGGCAACAAAATAGACCTGAGGATCAATGGAATAGATTAGAAGATGCAAAAGCATCTACAAAATCACTCAGCCATCTTATCTTCGACAAAGGGGCTACACAAGCTCACTGGAAGAAAGATATCCTCTTTAACGAATGGTGCTGGAAAACATGTCTTTCTACATGCCGAAAACTAAAACTTAACCGAGGTCTATCACCATGCACTAAGCTAAAGTCAAAATGGATTAAAGATCTAAACATTAAAACAGAAACACTCAATCTCCGGGAAGAGAAAAGAGGAAGAACTCTTGAAGACATAGGAGCAGGTAAAGAGTTCATGAAGAAACATATATTCACACGGGAAGCACTTGAAAGAATCAACAACTGGGATCAACTCTTCTTAAGGAGCTCCTGCAGGTCAAAAGAAATTGTCAACAGAGTGAAAAGACAACCCACAAATTTTGAAAAAATCCTAACTAATAAGCAATCAGACAGAGGTCTACTGTCTAGAATATATGAAGAACTAAGATATAATATGGCCCTCAAATTTAAAGACCCAATTCAGAAATGGGCATCTGAGATGAATCCACACTTCTCAGAGGATGAAATTAAAGAAGCAAATAAATATATGGAAAAATGCTCCACATTGCTAACCATTCATGAAATGCAAATAAAAACAACACTGAGATACCATCTCTCTCCAGAAAGAATGGCTGTCATAAGGAAATCAACCAACAACAAATGTTGGAGAGGTTATGGAGAAAAAGGAACACTTCTCCACTGATTGTGGGAATGTAGACTGGTACATCCATTGTGGAGGTCAGTGTGGAGACTCCCCAAAAGAGTAGGACTAGAAATCCCATTCCAGCCGGCTATATCCCTACTGGAATTTTCCCAAAGTATCTGAAAACATTATATCATAGTGATATACATGTACCTATGTTTATAGCAGCACAATTTGTGATAGCAAAATCTTGGAAACAACCAAGATGTCCATCACATGAGGAATGGTTGAAAAAGATGTGGTAATTCTATATAATGGAGTATTACTCAGCTATTAAGAATGATAAGTTTGAAGCATTTATACTGAAGTAGATGGCTTTTGAATATATACTCATAAGTGAAATAAACCAGACACACATATGTAAATATCGTATAGTGGCCCTAGTATAACAAGCGAAAAGCAGAAATACAAAAGGAAACGTACAACAACAACTAAAATCAATTGAGTCCGATAAGGCAAAGTGAATGGCATATGGTGCAGGATACTAATCAGCTTTTCTTCTGGATGGTTAACAACCTAAGTTCACAAATCAGAGTTGAAGAAATAGAAGAGCCACAAGTCCAGCCAACATTTTGGCCCTAGCCTTTCAAGGTCAGCGAAGACTCAGGACATAGGAGAACCTGTACTGCAACATCATGAAACTCAGGTGAGCTCCAAATTTTCTGAAGAAGGAGATTATGGAGCCACAGAGGAAAGAGACTGAAGTTCTGTAGTGTGCCTGGGGAGAGTCACATGGAGAGAAAACTTTCTCTCAAGCTCTCACAGAGAGCAAACTGGTCAAGCATTGGCCGTGACTCATCCATATGGATGACACAGACAAAGGATCTACAGAGTAATGTACAGGACTACAAGATAAACCCTGAGGGGACTTCACTGACCACATAAGAAATAAAAAGTACATGTGTTCATATATAAGTCTTGCTGTATCTAGGTCTTAACCATCCAGCAGAAAGGTATAAAAATGAAGTATACATCATGGGGCCATAATATTAAGCTGAGCTGTAAATGGCTATGGTTGACAACTTCTTTAAATAACTCACTATTGTTGTGGAATGCTGGACTGTGTTGCCTTGTGGTGTCGAGTTCAAGCACCTAAGTTAGTTGAATGACAGTGGAGTGCCCACGTTTGACAGTTGTAGACAAAGAAAGGGGTATAGAAAGAAAAAATCATGATGTGTGTGTAAAGACAGTACAGTTGGGATAGATAACGCTGTGTTTCTACATAATCCTATGAGAGACAAGATTTGCACTAATGATGGTTGGACAGGATATTATGTCGGCTTCTAGTAGTATGGTCATTCACTAGGAAAATAATTATTGAATTTTTGATATAATTCAGGTATAAAAAATAAGATAAGTAAACAGCTGCAGTCTTAATTTACTGATAAGAGACATCTGCTATAGTAATGTCTGTAAGTATAATATCGTGAATGCACCTTGTACGATACCAAAACATTATGAAAACAGTTTGCAATATA
>PVKA01048505.1:0-13744 GCA_004027165.1 Ctenomys sociabilis
TATGTATGTATGTATGTATGTATGTATGTATGTATGTATTTATTTATTTATTTATTTGGTACAGGGTCTCGCTATGCAGCTCGGATTCATAACAATCCTCCTATTTCAGCCTCCTCAGCACTGGGATTACAGGCACGTTTCCACCACACCCGGTTTTGGCAGCAGGTACAGTGCACCCAGGGTTCCAGAGCCAGCAAGGCATGCAGTACTGGGGATTGAACCTGGGACTTGCCAGACAGGCACTTAGACCACTGAGCTATCTTCCCAGCCCTATTCATTTATTTATTTTTGTATTTTATTTTGAGACAAAGTAAATCACTAAACTGCTCCAGGTGGACTTGAACTTGAGCTCCACCTGCCTCAGTTGTTCACAGTGCTCATATTACAAATGTATACCACCACAATGAACTTGATTTTTATCTTTGGAAACATGTTTTCTTTATACTCCTGATTTTTTTCTTTAAATGTTTTTCTAAAAGAAAAGACTTTTTCAAACTGGGCATGATGCCTATAATCCCAGCATACTTTCCACTGGAAAGCTGTAGCAAGAGGCTCTCATGTTCAAACCCAGCCTGGGCAAATTAATGACTTAAGAGACCATGTTTCAAAAAATAAAAAGTGCTATGTGTCATTCAGTGCAAAAGCCCCAGATTCAATCCTTAGTATCAGAGAAAAAAAAAAAAAAGCAAGACTTTCACAATCAGAATAATGATTTCAATGATTAAGAAAAGGAACTTCAATTAAAAGTTTAAAACAGAGACTGAAGACTTAGCTTAACAGCTGAGCACTTGCCTGGCATTTATTATGACCTGGGTTTAATTGCCAACCTCAACACCCAAAAAGAGAGGGGCATTTAAATTGATGTATGAATGGGATTTTCTGTCCTCTATACCTCTTTTCCTGAGCTAGAGACAGTTTCTTCAGATTTCAATTTATTGGGGCAGGAGGAGTTGAGAGGTCATGGGTATTGAACACAGGCCCTGATACTGAGTTACATCCCCCAGTTCTTTTTAAAACTTCTTTTTTTTTTTTGTCTTTTTTTGAGACAAGGTCTCACTATGCAGTTCAGGCTGGGCTGGCCTTAAGCTCACTTTGTAGCTCAGGCTGGTCTCGAACTCACAACAATCCTCCTGCCTCGGCCTCCCGAGTGCTGGGATTACAGGCATGCACCTGCCTAGTCATACAAATAAACAGAATATTATTTTTTAACACTGCTCACAAACACAGGGATGGAACTGAAACTTTTTAAAAGAAAATTTAACATTTTCACAGATTATTGATCACTGATAAATAAAAATTATTTGTATACAGCACAATCTTCTGGATCAGATATAGCTAACAATCTAACTTTAGATAATCCTCTTCAGATCTATGGTCTACTTATCTAAATAACATTTTATTGTATTTCTAAGCCTCTCCCATCTCTAATTTTTATAGGTCTTTGTATTTAGCCAACTGGAACATCAGAAATTTCATTAATTTTTTGCTGCAGTATTGTTATGGTTTGTGTCTAGTTGTCCCCCCAAAGCTTCATGCAGTCAAGAGGAGGGCTTCTAGAATTTGTGATTAATTCATGATCCAATGCTGAGATTAGGATTATGGGTATGAGTGCTACACCTGCCCTGGGGCATATAGCCTGAATACAATATAAGGAAGGAAGAGAGGCTTGCTGCTGCCTCTGCTCCTTCCATTTTGTTCCAGCTGTTTTGCTGTCTTCTGCTGCCATGAACTGCTGCCCTCTGCCACATGCCACCCCGCCTTGGAGCTAACCAAGTATGGACTGAAACCTCAATAAACTGTGAGCTAAATAAAGCTTTTCTTACTTAATTTGGTGTATCAGGTATTTTGTCCCAGCAACAAGAGAAAAGTAACCAAGACAAGTATCAAGACTTATATTCCCAATGGTAAACCAAATTCAATTATGGCCAGGCATGGTGGTGTACCATGTAATTACATCACTATAACCCTGGTGCTTGAAAGGCTGAGATAGGAGAATCACCATGAGTTCAAGGCCAGGCTGCCCTGAACTACACAGTAAGACTCTGTCTCAAACAAATAATAAATAAAAATAAAACAGGATGAAAATGTAGCAAAAGAGGATAGACCACTTTTCAACTCATTCCATAAAGCCTATATTGCCCTGTATTCTCAATAAAGCCTGGTACCAAAACCAGAAAAAGAACATTAAAGAAGTTATTAACTAATATCTATGAACACAGAAAAAAAATTCCCCAAACGAAACACTAACAAACTTACTCCCGCATATAAAAAGAATTACACACTATAACCAAGTTTATTTCAGCAATGTAAGGCTGGTTCAACACACAAAAACCTATCAAGGTAATAAAGTGTATTAACAGAAGAAAGCGCCAAAACTGCATCTCATCAGTAAAAACAGAAAAACAATTTGAACTATTAAATACCATTTCATAACAAAAACATTCAAAAAACAGGAAAAGATAATTTCCTAATTTGATAAAGAATATTTATATAATACCTATAGCTAGGGTCAGCCAAATAGCTCAGCAGATTAAAGTGCCTACAAACAGGCGCAGGGGCTAGGGGTTCAATCCCTGGGGCCTGCCTTAGCACAGGGCCGGCCCCACCCCCAGGGGCATGCTGAGATGGCAATTGAGACTGGGTGTGGTGGTGCCACCTGTAATCCCAGCTCTTACAAGGCTGTAAACAGGGGGATCACTACAAGTCTGATCTAGTAGTGAGACCCTGAACACCCTGTAGACCCTTCCCTAAAATACAAAAAAATAAATTTAAAAAAAAGAAAAACCACCAGGCATGGTAGTGCCTGCCTGTAATCCCAGCACTCGGGAGGCTGAGGCAGGAGGATTGTTGTGAGTTCAAGACTAGCTTGAGCTACAAAATGAGCTTAAGGCCAGCCTGAACTACATAGTGAGACCCTGTCTCAAAAAAAGACAAAAAAAAAAAAGAAAAACCTACAGCTATATCAAAGAGAGACAGAGACAGAGAGACAGAGACAAAGACCCAGCCAGCTCTGTAAACCAGGCCAAGGACCTTTCCTTACTCCTTGAAGCTTATTATGTCCCATGGACACTGGTTAAGACTTCTGAATCTGATCACAATTCATTATAGTCATTTGGGTCACAGAGAAAAAAAGTAGAATCAGACCTGATGGGAGAAGTCATTGGAAGCCTTACTAGCACAAAATTCATTTCCACAAGTGGAACACTTGAAATGTATTTTTTATTTCATCTGTCACAATATAAAGTGGATACATTTCAAAGTAATACACAAATGTTCATTCACAGTCAAGTATTGTCATTAATCCGTGTCGATTTACAAATTTGGAGTTTGACCACACCCAGAATAATTAAAAATTGTGGCTCCATGACAAAAAGGGCATTGTAATCACAAAGACTTCAAGTATGTTCACCCCATTTGAAAGAAGAGACCAAGAACAGCCCCACTCTTGACTTCTGGGCAGAATTCACAGTTTAAAGACACATTACACAAGGAATCAGCTGATTGGGTTGCTTTTCAAACAGGGCTTAAAACAGAGCCAGTCCAGTGTTCTTCCAAGCATATTTTTAAGACCACCTATAGACAACTACTATGATCATAACATGAAAAAGAGACATGCAGGGATCCACCATGGAGGCTACACACCATCACTATAGAGGTGTTTTGAGAACCTTCATTTCCTTGAGCTACCATGACTGCTGAGCATGAAGCAAAGGCCAATCCTGTACCTAAGGTCAAAAGCACCCGAGAATAGGTTGGCTCAGAATGAAACTGTAACATCAACTGATAACTCTTCTTTCCTAAAATCTCTGGGAATATTGGATATATACTTTTTAGCAATGTTAGTGATTTGGTCATCAAACTCATAGCATCGTATATTCCACAGTGCTAACATCATCCTTACAAAGCATAAGTGTTGTTACAAGCATCCTGACAATTATAAGGATGGTTAAGTTGGGTCAGTGACATCCCAGCCATCTCCTTGATATTCCAAAAGGCTATCTAATCACCAAGTCAAATTGCTGCTACCTCTTAACATGGGCAATAAGGACATTCCATCCAGGTGTTCGTATTGAGAAGACAGCCAGCAATGTCCAAAATAGGACCCAAGTCGGTATTGGCAAAAAGCATCTTGCTTAATTTATTTGGCTTGATCCCAGGCCCTTGAACAACAGTGAGACAGTGATATCAAATTCATACAGTCTTTTTTTTTTTTTCATACAGTTGTCTTTTGTCTATTGGCAAAGGAAACCATTATATGTGATACCCACTGTCTGAGCCAAAAAAAGATATGTTCTAGAATACCCAGTGAATTTGTCTCTTGATCAATTTCTCTACAAAGTCATCAACTGACAGTAGTTTGCCACCTTTGGCTAAATGCAGTATTGAAATAGTGTACTGAGGACAGTATCTCAGCACAATGACTTAGACATCAGTCACTGTTGTCTTGGTTTGGCTCACTAACCGGTGCTTATTCAGCCTATGCATGCTGAAGTACTTAATGCAAAGACATTCTGAAAAGTCTCCTGCTACTAAAGTGCAGCTATCTAATGTGAATAAAGTGCCAGAGTGAAGAGACCATCATGAAAAATGGCTCAAAATCAGACTGATAGTACAGCCAGTCTGAGGAGACATTAGTCAGTATATCTGTCAGGTAATCCACACTAAAGGTTTACTTGTTGTTTTTCACCACACTTCCGTACCTTCCCATTGATGGAGAGGATGTAATTATATAGTATTTAGAATTCCTTTCCAAAGCATACCAGTAACTCCAGCCCAGAGGAACACGTTCTAGTTCACCTATATCCAGGGATCTGTACTCCTTAAATATTTCCCTGCAAAATAAGGTTTTGTAAGCACACAGGGATCTGAGTATTACTAGCAAAACATCTGGCTCCAGCTAAGACACACTACTGCAGTAAGCCTCCAAAGTGTTAACAACATGATGATTATGTGGGTAATATAATGGACAGCACACAACACCTGGCACATAAATGCTGGAGAAAGTCATCTCCCTATCTGCAATGGAACCTTTGGTTTTCTTTAGTGCTGTCAGACCACAGGGTACTTTGTCCCAGTTCTCTATGAGGAGCATCAACACACTGCGCCTCCAAGAAGCCCCTAGGCTCAGCAGTGGAAAGAGCAGCAGTGCTGGGCTACTACCATTTAGGTGATACTATAAGGGCCTGCCTGAGGCCACAGAGAGAAGCCACAGGGCTGACAGTGTTGTGGGGATATCCCAGATAGGCTGGACAGACCCATAGCTGACCAAAGGAACACAACCCAAAGAGATGCCAGAAGAAAGAGGTTCTTAGATTTTACTGGTTGTCAATTATACCTTCCTCTTCCACACTGCAGTAAGATGAATTTCATGGTACCTAGGAATCTAATTCACCAGAAACAAACTTAAATCTAATATTAAATTTAGTTAATTTTTTTTTTTTCACTTTTTTCAGGTCTATAGGGTTTCACTACGTAGACTGGACTCGTAGTGATTCCCCTGTTTTCAGCCTCCCAAGTACTGGTATTACAACCACATGTGCCACCGCACCCAGTCTCAATCACCTTCTCAGCGTGCCCCAGGGGCAGGGTTGAAGGTGGGGCTGGCATCTTGCATGGCATGCCGGTATCAAATCCCAGCCAATGTGCTCTGCCTAAGCAGGTGCTTTAGTCAGCTGAGCTACGATTCAGGGAGCACTAATCTAAGTCTATACTGTTACACAGGCGCTGCCTAGTTTGTAACAGTAGATGAATCAGAGATCAGTTACCAAGCTGATGATTTGAAACTAAACAAACTTGGGGGGGGTGTTTGGTTTTGAGACAGTACCTTATTATGGCCTCATACTCATGGCAATCACAAAATTACATGCCCAGTCTACATGTTCCTTTTATTAATGAAGAAAACTATTAATAATAAAATTTAATTTATAAAAGTCCCTTAAAAAACTCACCAGTCAAGAACATACCCTCCCTTATAAGTATGTACTTCCTTAATTCTGCTTAATAAACCTATTTATACAAAAAGAGAAAGAAAAAAATCATAAGGAATACCCAAAAAGCTATTAAAGCTAACTAATAAAATTCTAAAAGATTGTTGGCTCAAAATCTATAACATTTCTACACACAGACAATTAAAAAATAATTCCATATGCACCTAGAGGATAAAATCTTAAGCAGACACTTCAGTGAAGACATACAAAACACATATATAATAAGTACATGAAAGACCTTCAACATTGAGCATGGCATGGTGGCACAGGCCTGTAATCCCAGCACTCGGGAGGCTGAGGCAGGAGAATTATTGTGAGTTCGAGACCAGCTTGAGCTACAAAATGAGCTTAAGGCCAAGCCTGTCTCAAAAAGACAAAAAAAAATAAAAAAAAAAGATGTTCAACATCATTAGTCACTAGAAAAATGTAAATCAAAACCACATTGAGGTATCACTTCACAACCACTAAGTTGGTCATAATCAAAGATAATAACAAATGTCAGTGATGCAGAGAAAATACAGCTCTCATGACATTGCTATCAAGGATATAGAAATGACCTAGTAATGCCACTCCCAGGCATATACTCAAAGGAAATGAAAATAATTCCACACAAGAACTTGTACTGAACATTCACAGCAGCATTATTCAAATTAGCCACTATGAGAAAGGGACACAGCTCAATGAAGTACTGAGTTCAATCCTCAGCTCCAGAAAAAAAAGAGCAGTCTGATACCTGGCTTCAAATAAATGGATTTTTTTGTCCCTATTAAATGACTGCCTGTGTATGAACTGATGCAACCAGTACTCTGGTTTTAAGAGTATTATTTCATCACTGTGTCTAAAATAATCCTTAGAATATTATAGTTGGTCATATAGCATTTTATTACCTTAACATTATTTTTTTTAAATGCTTTCACAAAAAAAACGAAAGAAGCCAAGTGTAGCGATGCACACCTGTGGGGCTGAGGTAGGAGTTCAAGGTCAGCCTGGGCTACATAGTTCTTTCACAAACTTTTTAGCAAACAACAATAAAGTCTAGATAAAGCTTTTTTCTTTTCCTTTCTTTCTCTCTCACTCTCTCTCTCTCTTTCTGTTTTGCTTTTTTTTGAGACAAGTTCTCAATATGTAGTCCAGGCTGGTCCTGAACTCACTGTGGAGCCCTGGTTGGCCTCAAATTCATGGTGATTCTCCCACTTCAGCCCCATGAGTGCTAGGATTACAGCATGTGCCACCACACCCCACCTTTTCTATCATTATTTCACATGATCATTTTAGATTTCACACTGATAGTCATCTCCTTTTCAAAAATCCATCCCCAAGCTTCTGAGAGATCAATCTCTTGGTTCTTTACCTTCACTGTTTGAGCCTCAAAACTAAACATACTTGGGGCCGGGGATATAGCTCTGCAGCCTAAGCACCTGCATGGCAAGCGCAAGGTCCTGAGTTCAATCCCTGGTACCCCAAAAACAAAATTAAACAGGGCCGGGGAGATAGCTTGGTGGTCTAAGCACCTGCCTGGCAAGTGCAAGGACCCAGATTCAATTCCCGGTACCATATGCCCTGTCAGCCCTGGAACCCTGGGCACAAAATCAGGCATGGCGGTACATGCCTGTAATCCTAGCACTCAGGAGGCTCAAGCAGGAGGATCAGTGGGAATTTGAGTCCAGTCTGGACTATAAAGTGAGTTCAAAACCAGTCTGAACTGCATAATGAAACCCTGCCTCAAAAAAACAAAACAAAAATCTAGCACAAGGCTTTCCTCTCAACCTCTCTGATATTTCTATATCTCTGTTATCATAAAAACAATGACCTTCAAGGGCAATGTAGAGTAGCTGCTCCATACCAAATACTAGGTATTATTTTATTTGATGTACATGTATGTACATATGTATGAATTATGTGCATATAAAAGTTTTATTTTGTCTTATAAAATCCTTATAAATGAAATATTACTCTCATCATGAGAACTGTTCAATGTCACACAGTGGGTAAACACTAAATACAAACCAGTCTTCTAACAAAGTATGTTACTCTTTCCGCTTAGGGTAACAGTATACAAAGGCAAGACTTAAAAAGTTTCCAATGGTCTTTTAGCTACCCCTCACATCACACTAAATGTATATATCAGGCATTATGGAGCATTCAAGAGATATTCACCAAACATATTCTCCGCTAGTAAGAACTCTCTATCTTTTATTTATACTCTCAATTCTTCATCCAACAATAAAGAAGAAGATTGGCCACTGGGCATCCACCATTACTGGACTGTTATAATCCTAACAATCCAAAGGCTGAGGAAAGAGGATCACCATGAGCCCAAGGTTAGCCTGGGCTATACAGTGAGACTTTGTCTCAAAAAGAAAAGAAAAAAAGAAGAAGAAGAAGAAAAGTCCAGTGAGATAGCTCAGTGGATTAAGTGCCTGCTCAGGAATGTACAGGAACAGGGTTTGATCCCTGGCATGTGCTGTGCCAGCTCGAACCCCAGGCGTGCTGAGCCAGCCACCAAGACCTGAAGTGGTAGTGCATGCCTGTAATTGCACTGCTAGGGAGGCTGAAAACAGGAGTATCACTATGAGTCTGAGCTGTGTAGTTAAGACCATGTACCAAATACATAAAACTTAAGAAAATTTTAAAAAAGAAAATGGGCTGGGGAGATAGCTCAGCAGTCTAAACACCTGCCTGGCAAGTACAAGGTACCAAGTTCAATCCCCAGTATCACATGCTATACCAGACCTGGAACCAGGCATAATTCTAGCACTAAGTGAGGCTGAGACATGAAGATCACTATGAGCTCAAACTGTGTGGCAACATCCTGTATCAAATATTTAAAAAAAAAAAAAAAAAAAAAAAAAAAACTTTTGTCTTTATGATTGAAAAATAGCAGAAATAAAAGATGATGAATTTAAAGGGGGGGAACAGAATTGGTGGCATTTTATTCTCAGAAACAGTCTATGGGTGACAGAATAATTGCCTTCCAAAATATGGCCAAGTTCCAATTTGTGGACCCCTAACCTAACAGACAAAAGTTTGCATATTTAAAATAGGAAAGGGGCCATGGAGATAACTCAGTAGAATAAGCACTTCCCTAGCAAGTGCAAGGGCCTGAGTTCAATCTCTGGTTCTGCAAAAATAAAATAAAATAGGAAGACTTTATCCTGGATTATCCAGGTGAGCCAAATCACAAGGGTATTTATAAAAGGAAAAGAGGCTTCTCAGAGTGAGAGAAGTGATGATGGAAGCAGAGATCAGAGATAGACAGAGATTTGAAGAAACACTACTGGCTTTGAAATAGAATAAGGAGCTGAAGCCAAAGAATGTAGATGGCTTTCAGAAGCTATTAAAAAAGTTAAAGAAATGGGTTTTTGCTTAAAGCCCCAAGTATAGTCCTGTCAATAACCTTGATTTTAAGAATTCTGCAAAATTATAGGATAATACATTAGTTCTAAGTCACTAAGCATCTGATAATTTAGTTATAACAGCAATAGGAAACTAATACAAAGTCACACTTACTAAACTTCAAGCAATAAAGAGACACCTCCAGATTTATCTTTCTGAAGATTAAGTTTAAAAAAAAAAACCTTCAGTATTAGTAATCTTCTTCCCCCTTCTTCCCCCTCTGTGTCTCTGTACATATCTCTCCCAACCCCATCTCCCTCACAAATCCAGGGTCTCTCAAGTTACACAAGTACTCTATCACTGAGTGCTATCTCTATCCCCACTTTGCTCTTTTTTAAATGTACTTTTAATGTTTTTCTTACCATATAATGACAAGCACAATAAAAATTATCCATATCATCAAATTGATGCTTTCATTTGATAGTAGTTTCTACTTCCTTTCTTTCAGCATTTTATAATTTTACATATATACAGTCATATCAAGGAATGAAATCAGTCCACATTTTTACTAATAAATTTATCCCAAAAGTTTCTTTTTTTAGCAAAACCAGGGATTGAACTCAGGCCCTTGAGCTTGCCAGGGAAGTGTCTAATCCACTGAGCCATTTCCCCAGCCCCCAAGTTTTTCATTTTTTTCTCTAAGATCATATCTATCCCCTTTACTTTGCTGTTCCTGTAACATCTCAAAAAATATTCCTCTTGTCTTACAGTCTTTGTAACTGCTAAAAGTCAAAATTTTGAATATCTTACAGAAAAAAATGCTGGTGTTTAGTAGGGTATATATAAAAACTGTTCTTGGCAGCACTGTCTGTAAAAGCCAAAAGTTGAGATTACTCAAGTATCTTTCAACAGGGCCAAGAAGATAACTTAATAGTCTAAGCTCCTGCCTGTCGAGTGTAAAGACCCAGGTTCGATCATTGATACTACATGCTGTGCTGGTTCTGCACCAAGCCAGCCACTAAAACCAAGTATGGTGACACAAGCCTGTAATCCCAGTGCTAGGGAGGCTGAGACAAGAGGATCACTATAAGTCTGAGCTGTGTAGCAAGACCCTGTACCAAATACATTTTAAAAAAATTTTTTAAAACACAGTTATTCAATAAGAAAAAAGATTTGTACAAATAGTATTTGGACAGGATATCATGTCTGCATCCTGTGCTATGAATGACTACTACAAAAACAACAATATGCAATGTTTTGGGGTTTTTTTGGGCAGAATCGGGGATCAAACTCAGGCCCTTGCGCTTGCCAGGGAAGCACTTACTCCACTAAGCTATCTCTCCAGCCCCCAATATGCAATGTATTAATCGTAACTCTCCTACCAACCTGTTTTGAAGCTGTCTCATTGCAATTTTTTTCTCAATAAAATTATTTAAAAAAATATTAAAATAAAAAACACTTATTTCGGGGCTGGGGAGATAGCTTAGCTGCATAAGCACCTGCCTGGCAAGTGCAAGGGCCTGAGTTCAATCACCAGTACCAGAAAATAAATAAATAAATAAATAAATAAATAAATAAATAAAGTTGGGGAAAAAAAACAAAACACTTATGTATACAGAATGGGTTCCCAGTAGATCAATCTTACTAGGTACTATAAAATTTTACAAATGGCTTAATAAGTCACATTTCTATCATTACTGAACCTAATTCATGAATATTAGAGAGTTATTGTTCTTATAGGTGGATCACTGCAAATCTGATCTATGTAGTAAGACCCTATAAACCTTTATTAAATACAAAAGAAAACAAAAAAGAATTAATGTTCTTACATCCACTTGCTTTCAAAAGGAATGAGATAGCTAAAACACTAAAAATTTAAAATGATTTTAGCAACTAATACCCTGGAAGCATATATGGTTCTACTACAAATCTCTTACCCACTGAACTCAGAAATAAACCTAGAAACGCTAAAGCTGCTCTCCTTTCCTGCCCAAGTAAAGCCTAACAGAAATAAATAAATAACCAAAAAGAGAAAAGCTGGACCTTCATACCACTGCTTCATTTTTACTTTAAGACCCCTGATCCAAATGTATCCTTTTCCTTAATTGCCCCTTTTAGTACTACCACCATCTCCCTTGCTGGAAAATTGAATCATTTCAGTTTCCTTCAATTTCCTCAAAGTAGTCTCCAAGTCACATTAATTCTACTTTTTACATAGCCCTCCTATTCTTACTACTACTGCCTTTCTATTGGCTTTCCTAACATGTTTCATCTATATTACAATAGCTTCCTAACCAGTTTCTCTTCTTTCCTCCATGTACTTTACTTTGCAGCCAACACAGTCTCTTGCCTATTTAAAGCCAATGAGTCATCTAGGCACAGTGGCACACAACCTGAAATCCCAAAGCCTCAGGATGTTGAGACAAAGATATCACCACTTTGAGGCTAGCCTGGCCTACATAGTGAGTCCAACACCGCCAGCTTGAATTACATAGCAAAGAGCAGGCAACATAGCTCAGCAGACTAAGTGCCTGCTTAGGCAAGCGCAGAGAACAGTTTGATTCCCAGTACCACATGCCATGCAGATCCTGTCTCTGTGTGCACTGAGCTGGCCACTGAGTTTGGGCATGGTGGTGCACACCTGCAATCTCAGCGCTGAGGAGGCTGAAAACAGGAGGGCCACTACAAATCCGACCTGTGTAGTGAGACCCTGTACAAAAAAATAAAAAAATATAAATAAATTTAAAAATGAATTACATAGCAAGACCCTATCTCAAAAAAAAAAAAAAAAACAGAGCCAGAGAGATAGCTCAGTGGAATAAGTGCCTGCCTGGCAAGCACAAGGTCCTGAGTTCGATCTCCAGTACCAAAAAACAACCAAAATCAGTCAGTGTTAGCCAACCACCCAAGTGATACAGTTCAATCCCTAAATGCATTCAGGGCCTTTTATATGATGGGGACCTTACCTACCTGTCCAGACTCATCTAACATCACTTCTCCCTCACATAACAAAATTTCAGGTACTTCAACCCAGGCACTTACTCACACTGATAATCACCCACTATGCCATCAGGAAGCCAATCACTTCTTTTTCAGTTTATACATTTTCTTTTATAACTCAAAGTTGTTTTTCAATCATTATTTTCTAAGTATTTTCTATGTCAAAGACAGGGCTAAGTACTAGAGTTCAAAAAAAAGTAATTATGCAATCAATCTCTATCAGGATGAAATTTATAACTAAAGAGACTAAACTAATAACTGTGGAATAAGTGCTTCCCTGGCAAGCGCAAGGGCGTGAGTTCAATCCCCGGTTCCAGAAAAAAAAAACAATAACTGTAGTTAAAAATTACAAAGGCAATTAATACAGTATGTAGTGTAATGAAACTGTATTAGATTATAGCCAGGAGAAAGAGAAGGAGTTATAAAAGCACTGAATGCATTTATTTACACATGGGTCTTCCTTAATTATAGTCTTATCTCCTTTGAAGACAGGGATTATCATCTTCTCACTAGCCAAGACAGTAAATAGTAATGAACACTGACTACACTATAGGATCACTGCTCTGTTTACTGCTGGGCTAATTACTGTGATGAGGCAAAAGTAAGTAACCAAGTATGGGTCATGTGCCCACCCAAACCAAAGAGTTAAGTCTACTTCACTCAAACCACATGATTTCAAGTGAGAAAGGAGTAGTTCTAAGGAAAAAATCAGGAAGCTATTACCTAAATAAGAGAAAAGGGAAACCAGATAGACAAAAACAGCAGTCCTTTCTTTAGGGGGCACTCTGTAGTGTATCTGGTTTCCTTTCAGGCTAGCAAGGAATTTAGGTGGAACTGATTTATTCCTCAGTTCCAAGAGTAGGCTCTGATTTGACACAGCAGTGGTTTTCAAAGTGCAATTTGTGACCAGCAAGATTAATAACATCTAGGCACTTGCTACAATTACAAATTCCTGAAAAATCAATCTTAGAATGAATCAATCTTTGGGGATAGGGCCTAGAAATGTGTTTTGACAAACCCTTCAGATGTTCCCGATACACACTCAAGTCTATATGGACAGCTACTCAGATTTTAAGACAGCAAACCTTTGGAACACAGGAATATCTAGTGTCAAGCTCAGATTTTTGTGTTATGTTTGTGAGAAGCACTGTCTTTCCCAGGAATGAAGAACCATGCAATCCCAAGAACCAAAAGCAGACACTTAATAGAAAAGCCAACCTGAATAAAAGGCTTATATAAGCCGGGTGTGATGGCGCATGCCTGTAATCCCAGCACTTGGGAGGCTGAGGCAGGAGGATTGTTGTGAGTTCGAGACTAGCCTGAGCTACAAAGTGAGCTCAAGGCCAGCCTGAACTGCATAGTGAGACCCTGTCTCAAAAAGACAAAAAAAAAAAAAAAAAAAAAAAAAAAAAAAAAAAAAA
>PVKA01048506.1:0-13747 GCA_004027165.1 Ctenomys sociabilis
GCTTTCTACATGCCGAAAACTAAAAATTGACCCAGCTCTATCACCATGCACTAAGTTAAAGTCAAAATGGTTCAAAGATCTAAACATTAAAACAGAAACACTCAATCTCCTGGAAGAGAAAGTAGGAGGAACTCTTGAAGACATAGGGGTAGGTAAAGAGTTCATGAACAAACATATATTCGCACGGGAAGCACTTGAAAGAATCAACAACTGGGATCAACTCTTAAGGAACTTCTGCATGTCAAAAGAAATTGTCAACAGAGTGAAAAGACAACCCACCAACTTTGAAAAAGTCCTAACTAAAAAGCAGTCAGACAGAGGTCTACTGTCTAGAATATATAAAGAACTAAGATATAACAGGGTCCTCAAATTTAAAGACCCAATTCAGAAATGGGATTCTGAGATGAATACACACTTCTCAGAGGACGAAATTAAAGAATCAAATAAATATATGAAAAAATGCTCTACATCGCTAGGCATCTGTGAAATGGAAATAAAAACAACACTGAATTACCATCTCACTCCAGAAAGAATGGCTATCATAAAGAAATCAACCAACAACAAATGTTGGAGAGGTTGTGGAGAAAAGGGAACACTTCTCCACTGCTGGTGGGAATGTAGACTGGTACATTCCATTGTGGAGGTCAGTGTGGATACTCCTCAAAAAGAGTAGGACTAGAAATCCCATTCAAGCTGGCTATCCCCCTACTGGGAATTTTCCCAAAGGATCTTGATACATTGTATCATAGAGATATATGTGTACCTATGTTTATAGCAGCACAATGTGTGATAGCAAAATCTTGGAAACAACCGAGATTTCCATCACACGAGGAATAGTTGAAAGAGATGTGGTATTTCTATATAATGGAGTATTACTCAGCTATTAAGAATGATAAGCTTGAAGCATTTATATTGAAGTGGATGCTACTCGAACATATACTCATAAGTGAAATAAACCAGACACACATGTGAAATATCCTATAGTCTTCGTAGTATAAGAAGTCAAAAGAAGAAATACAAATAGAAATGTACAACAATAGCTAAAAAGAATTTAGTGAGATAATTAGGGCAAACTGCATGGCATATGGTGCAGGGCACTAATCGGCTTTTCTTCTGGTTGGTTAACAATCTAAGTTCACACATCAAAAATTGGAGGAAAAAAAGCCACAAGTTCAACGTACATTTTGACTCTATCCTTTTAAGTTCAGTGAAGACTCAGGACGTAGGAGAACCTCTAATGTAACATCATGAAACTCAGTTGTGCCCCAAATTTTCTGATCAAGGAGATTATGGAGCCACAGTGGAAAGAGATTGATGATCTATAGTGTGCCTGGGGAGAGTCACATGGAGAGAAAACTTTCTCTCAGGCTCTCACAGAGAGCAAACTGGTCAAGCATTGGCCATGACTCATCCACATGGCTGACAGAAGCAAAGGATCTACAGAATAAGCTACAGAATTACAAGATAAACCGTAAGGGGACTTCACTGACCTCATCAGAAACAAAAACTACATTTTTTGTTATATAGGTCTTGCTCTATCATGGTCTTAACCATCCCACCAAAAGTATAAAAATGAGGTATACAATGCGGGGCCATAATAATAAGTTGAGTTGTAAATGGCTATGGTCAACAATTTCTTCAGATAAGTCACTATTACTGTGGAATGCTGGACTTTGTTGGATTGTGTTGCCGAGTTCAGGCACCTAAAATGGTTTAATGTCAAGGGAGTGCCCAACTTTGACAGGTCTAGACAAAGAAAGGGGATACAAAGGAAGAATCATGATGTGTTTGTATAAACAGTACAGTTAGGATAAATATGCAGTGCTTTTGCATAATTCTATAATAAGCAAGATTTGCACTAATAGTGGTTGGACAAGATATTATGTTGGCTTCTAGTACTATAGAAAAAACTAGGGAAACAACAAGGTAGAAAGTATTAATTATTGAGGGCTGGCAAGATAGCTCAGCGGTCTAAAGCGCCTGCTTTGGCAAGCTTAGGCAAACTCTCAGGGACCGTGGTTCGATCCCGAGCACCACATGCCATGCCAGCCCCTACCCCAGGGTGGGCTGAGCTGAGCCCCCCGACCCTGCAAAAAAAAAAAAAAAGAAAAGAAAGTATTAATTATTGAGTCTTTGATGTAATTCAGCTATAAAAATAAGATAAGTATACAGCTACACTCTCTTAATTCACTGATTAGAGACATCTGCTATAATAGTGTCTGTAAGTATAATATCACATATGCACCTTGTACGATACCAAAACATTTTGAGAACAGTTTGTAATGTATTAGTTTATTGAATCTGTCCCATTAATTTGTCTTGAAACTATCTCATTGCTATTTGTTCTACAATTAAAAAAATAAAATAAAAAGCTATGGCTCTCTGTTAAGACCTGAACAGTATGTGTCTCTGAATAGCATCTATGTCATAGTAACATTTTGATGGATTCCTGCTTGTGCATGTTTTTTGATCACTCCCCATGAATGCAGGATTGTATTATATGGCAAAAGGAAGGGAAAAAAGTGTGTCATATTGTAGTAGCAGTTTAATACTTGTTGCACTTGCAAACTTTCAATTTGATCTCTCATCTAAAGGACAGAGCTCTCTGAGATGTTTACTTGAATTTGTAATTTTATATCAATTTCTGGATGAATTTTCCAGCACTACTCAGCAGTTCTCGTTCAATTGTCTGTACTGAGTGAACTGATGCCTCATAACCAATAGCCAAACTGGATGTCAAAAGTGGCACCTGCAGTTGGGAGGTCATCCACACTGTAATTATGGAAAACAAAGAAGTTTAAGTATGATACATAGGATCAGATAACAAATTATTGCATGACAACATACTTTGTTTCCAATCTATATTTTCCCTATTAATAGTACATGAAAATTATAAATACATATGTTTACTCTTATGTTGCTATAATGTAATATTATTTTTACTTATAATTCCCATACTGGTTGTGCATTCTGGAGCCCTGCACCATGAAAATATTGTGCTGACTTCCACAAAGGAGGTTGCACATTCCCAGTTTAGTCGTTGGTAATGAGTCTGGATGGGAGGATTGAGGCTTGAACTGAACCTGCCACATTGGAGGTCATGATGCAGTTGGCAGAGCCTGAAAAGAAATCCTGTGCTAACACGAATCTTTTCTGAGAAGGAATCCTCTGGGGGACCAATCTCCAGAGGAACAATTAAATTTAAGTGTGCTTCGTCCATGGTATAGATCTTCGTGAGTCTGCCAGTGGCCCAGATCAACTTACTCAAAATGAGGAGCATGAACTTGTGGAGCACTCACAGGAATGTTATGTTTAAAAGATCTTAAAATATTAGCACCTGAGAAAATGGAATGGAAAGTTAATAAAAAAATGTCCTTTAGAATGTGCTGCTGTGCTTTTCATGTCTGATCTGCAGCTGATGTAGAAGAGAAGAATCTTGCTGTAAATGAGTTAGACATAACGGTGGGTGTACAACACAAGAGGTAATATCAAGCTTAGCTTGTTCTTGCAAATGCATTAAAGCTGTGGACTGAGTAAAATATTGTATGTAGAGTTATTATTCTCTATAGAATACAGAAGCTTGTAGGAGAGCAAGCCTGGCAAGAATATTTTTAGGTGATTGAGCAAAATACTGGCTGCTAACTAGGCAGAAAGCCTCACAATGAGTCTGCTGCAGGCTCTCCCAGGACAGTGGATGTTAGGATCTCAGGTTCATTGCTTGATGTCTCATTGGAAGGTGTGGCGTGTTGTGCAAGTGCATGGGTCCTGGTCATGAAACAGCTGTAACAGACACAAGGTCTCTCAGGTATCTGTGGAAATACAAGTGTGTCGTTGGCCCAAATTTAAAAGTGATCCTGGCCTATTGCAAAAATATGATTAGAGGGCACTCCAAGCAGGATTCAGAAAAGTTAAAACACATATAGTAAAGTTTGACCCAGTAATCTTACTTTGTTTTGTTTGACTAGTTGTTCTTTTAGCCTAAGATGATGCCTTAGATTATTGTTCATTATGGAGATTACAAGGGATCCCCATAACATGCTTTATATTCCAGTTATCAAGAAAACTCTGAGAATATTTACTAACACAAGAAGGACCAATATCAGGTTTATTGTTTTGGACAGTCCTATGTTAGCAAAGATTTATATACCATGCTGTATGGCATGTCAACAGTGTTTGATACATAGCATGGATCATGTGAAATGGTATCTGCAAAGGCATGAATATATTTAAGCTTTTTTAAAGGGGATAAAAGGGTAATATTCATTTGCCAATACTTGTTAATTCCAAGACCTGCAGGATTGGAAGTCTATTAAGGAATAGGCCTAGGGAGGAGATGACAGGCAGGAAGATGACATCATGATTTGTCTAGCTTGGGTTCTGCTAATGTTGAATTCCTCTTGCAGAGATTTAGAGTTTTAATAAATAGCCTGGAATATAGCTCAGTGGGGGAATAGTGTCTGCCTGGAAAGCAGCAGTTCATGAGTTTGATTCCAACTATGAAAAAAATAACCAAATAAATAAAGAGCAATCAAAACTTTTGATTGACAAATTTATGAGATTGTCTCAGTTTACTAAAAATTGAAAGAAGTTTGCAAGAGCATCTTCAGTGTAACAGTCTAATGTCAGTGGTTCTCAGACATTAGTTTTCCTTAATATAACCATAGCCATTTTAAAAATAGTAGTACTAAAATAGGCTTGAGATTTTTTTTTTTTTTTGTCTTTTTTGAGACAGGGTCTCACTATGCAGTTCAGGCTGGCCTTAAGCTCACTTTGTAGCTCAGGCTGGTCTCGAACTCACAACAATCCTCCTGCCTCAGCCTCCCTAGTGCTGGGATTACAGGCATGCGCCACCACGCCCGGCAGGCTTGAGATTATACAGTTTCAGTTGTTTTCCTACAAAGGCTAATTAAATATTTATATTTTCCCTTGGAGAATTACCAGTGGCGTTCATTATAAATTCAATTTCAGACTTATTTGTGTTATTAGAAGAGCACATCCCCGCGAGGTTTTGCCCAAGCCTTTGCTTTCATGATATTCTGTCTTAGCCATCATTCTGCCGGCCCCTGAGCCACAACTCTGACGGGAGAGGTAACTAAGAGTGTGCTCTGTTCCTTTACGAGGTCTATGCCCCTGGAGTGACAGCAATGGGCAAGATAAATGATGTTACAGTGTCTGTCTGTCCACCATATGGCCAGCATAAGGGAGTGGCAGTGTACCCTGTGAGACGGACTGAGGGGGACCTACGGCTATCAAAGCCATGAAAGGCGGATCTGGTCAGGAAAGCAGCAGGCCAAGCAGAGGGCCTTGACTGGATGTTTACTATGGTGACATCAGCTCTGTGTACATCACTCCAGCTAAAGAATTTCTGTGTAACTTAATAAAACAAGTAGGATTAGGAACTGAAATGCCCTGGGAAAAATAAACTTCCTTAATTAAATGCTCATCTTCACCTGATTTGTGCACAGATTTAAGAGCAGGAGGAGAAATTTATTGGGAATTAAAATTTGTTTCTCTTAGCCCAATAAATAAATGCAAGAGGCCTCTGGTAAACCCAACTCTGCACTCTGATTGGTCCAACAGAGTAGGGAAATATAGGAAGAAAGATCTCACTGTGTAACATTCCAGCAGAGGGACTGGTGTCAGTCTGATTTCTACTGGATATAACTACTTTAAACGAGTCAAAATTAGTAGAGTACTGACTGATAGATCTTTTATTTTCGGTGGTCCTTGGGTTGGGCAAATGATTTCTTTCTCTCCAAGAGAGTGCCATTCTAGTGAAACTTAGATTTACAATGTTTTTTTCCAATGTAAACTTTTCAGGCAATACAGACCTGGATTAGGAGATAAGTAGGTACCTGGTGTAGTAGCAACTTCAGTAGCCCAAACGGCTGGTACCTTTAGAGGCTCTACTCTGGGTTGCCTAGTGTGGCCCCATGTAGATAGATGATGCCATCCAGACACAATGAAATATACATTCTTCTCAGCAGTGCATGGGAAATTTTCCAAAATGCACCACAGTGTGATCTGAAAAGGTTGATAAACTAATTGCCAAATACTTAAAGTTATCCCATGCATATTATCAGATCATAATTTCTTCTATCATATCTTCTAGCAAGTATATTTCAGATATTACATTAACATCACGCATTTGGAGTTATTTTTCTTCCAGATGAGAGATTAACTTCTAGTTTTCTGTTCTTATTCATATCCAATTTTCTCCAACATGTTGAAAAAAATACCTATTTCCTTGCAGTTATGTTTTTACTGTGGTGACATCAGCTCCTGTATACATCAGTCCAGCTAAAGAATTTCTGTGTAGCATAATAAAACAAGTAGGTCTAGGAACTGAAATACCCTGGGAAAAATGAAGTTCCTTAATTAAAGGGTCTTCTTTATCAGATTCATGCACAAAGTTAAGAGCAAATGTATGCTTTGCAAAAAATAACATCAACAATAATAGACAAAATAAAATGGATTATCATTTTTGAAAAAATAGAAAAAAAATTAAGGCTAAAATAGAAGATGCACAAACTTCCCATGTACATTGATTGCAAAAATTAATATTTTCAAAATGGCGGTATTCCTCTTGAAGGAGGAAATGTTTCAATCCATTTTCCTGCAGGTCAATTGTGTAAAGATACATGTGTTGACTTGGGGGAACTCTAATTGTCTCTATTGTTGTAAATTTATGCTTATGTCAACAAAATAATATTATACTACAGTGGCATAATGTAATGTTGAAGTCAGGAACTTTGGATCCTCCAGGATTGCTTCTTTTACTCAGCATTGCTTTGCCCCTTCAAAGTCTCATACTCCATTAATAATTTTATGGGTATTTTGTTGTCCTGTAAAAAGTGGCAAGAAAATGGACTGAACCTCTATCTCATTCAGGAGGAATACTGCCATTTTTAAAATACGAATTTTCAGCATTTCTTCTTGCCCTCTCTTCATTTTTTTTTTTTTAACAAAGCTACTTTTAATACTTTGGGGTTTGCCCCACAGAAATAAAAAACACTGGGAACGGGTAACCTCCTCACCCTCAGGAGCGGTCCAGGGGACAGAGGCTACCGGAGGGAAGGAAGCACAAACGGGACCCACTGCAGACTCAGGGCAAAGGGAATGCCATCGGTGTTGGCACCTGAGAGCAGCACAGGAGGAAACGTGAGCATCGAGCATCGTGGGACTGGCTCCAGGCACACAGGCGAGGGCCACGAGGGTTGGACAAGAAGCTACAAAGCTACTTGGGTTCCTCCTTCTTCTCGTTTGCAATTTCCTGCTTGTGCTGCATGATCTCCAAGTCCTCCTTGCGGGCGGCAGCAGAAAGCCCGTCATCTCGCTGCTTTTCCTTAACCGAGTCGCTCTGCTTTGTCATATTCTTCTGGCTGGCGAGCTCACGCTTGTTACCGCGTGTCATGGCGATGGCAGCGGCCCGGCCTGCCTCCATGCATCCCCTCGTTCTGTCCGACATTGAGAAACATGAACGAGGCAAGACCATTCACTTATACATACTAGATGGGTAAAACAATAATCCTGAGAAACGTCAGGCGATTTTTGAAACTAGCAGTTAAGTGGTAGGATTCTCACCCCGGCTAACTACATATGCTGATACCTGTGAACCAACCATCGGCACTGAATTTAACAAAGTGTGATAGAAGGGTCTCGCTCCAAATGCCTACCATTCTGGTCTTCTAAATGTGTACTTCTTGTCATGATGTACCAGCTATTACTACACTGCCCTTTTTTAAAGGGTAGTAAATAAAACATAAGACAAAAAAGTCATAAGACAGTCATGATACAATGCTACTCTGCTGTATATGGATGGATTTCTAAATATCTATGTAAATATATCTAAGTGTTCATTCCTATTTTTAAATTTTTTTTTCTCTTCAATCAAAATACAAATAAAAATAAATAAAATACTAATTTTCACAATCTATGTACATGGGAAGTTTGTGCACCTTCTATTTCAGTGTTACATTTCTTCTGTTATTTTTTTCAAACTATACTCCGTTTCATTTTGTCTATTATTGTTAATGCTATTTCTTGCAAAGCAGAGATTTGCTGCAACATTCTGTGGCTCTTAGTATTGAATTAAAATTTTAACCCATTTCAAAACTATCAGAAATGCACTGGAAAGAGTCTGAGGACTAAAATACGACAATGATTACACAAAACCATAAGAGATGAGCGAACCCTCTGGATGCTATCCATGGGCAACAGTGAGAGAAAACCTGGTAACATCTGGGAGCGGTGCGTGCGATTTAGAATACAAGGAGTTGATGCTGATTGATGATCAAATGCTTTCCCAGATTTTTGCCATTGCAAATTTGCCATTTCCCATTACCCAATGGGAAATGTGCTTTGAAATTTCAGAGTATTTCACAATTAAAAGGAAAATAGAAAGGAACTCTTTTTGTTTCAGTAGAAACAAAACATTAAATACAAGTGGAATGCACATATTTATTCATTTGTGTTTTGGGAGGTTTCAATCAAAACAATAATCAAAAATTAATGACTTGTCTGTAAATAACTATGTCTCTCCCTTTTGTCAGAGGTCCCAAGACCATGTGTAAGTGTCAGTGAGGTACACTCTTAAAGAATTTACACTACTCCAGTGGCTGCCTAATCATTAACCCAAGAATCCAAATTTGAACCCTTAATGATCAGGAACACTTGACTTCCGTCAAACTGCTGGTCCGCTACTGAAAAACTTTAGAATTCTTTTGTATTTTACAACCTTTAATATAAAGATTTCTCATGCTTTTAGTTATGTCTTTCTTTCCATGTATCATTCTTTTTGTAACTCTAGTAGACTGGTTACTTTCTTGGCTTGTTTTATAGACACCCCATTATTGGCCTATAGAAGAGCACTGCTCTTTGTACGGTGATTTTACACCCTCTTATTTTCAGAATGTTTGAGTTCTAATGGGGTCATAGTAATTTGTAGTTTTTGTGCATAGAGTTATACTATCAATGAGAATGGTTTGATGTTCTCATTTACTGTTTGGACAGCTTTTTATATTTTCTGCTGCTAACTGCTCTGTCTAAAATCCCAGTACCTGACTGATTATGTCCTGTGAGGACACACACTGATCTTCACGCTGACATTAGAGAAATGGTCTTCAGATTTCCCGATGTGGCACAATGTCGGCTATGGGATAGCTGTGTATGCAGTCCTTGCTAGGTTGGAGATGGTGCTGTACCAAATTTATTTAGGACTGTTTTCATGAAAGAAATGTTAATGTTGTCAAGGACTTTCTTTCATACTTTTAATGACCAAGTGTTTCCTATTCTTGATTATGTTTGTGTATCTCGTTAAAGTATATTGAGGGCCACCCAAATATTCAGCAGATTAAAATGCCTGCAAGCAGGCGCAGGGACAGGGTGTTCCGTCCCTGGGCCTGCCATGCCAGCCCCATCCCCAGGGGCACACTGAGATGGTATTGGAGACTGGATGAGATAGTCCCAGCTCTCGGGAGGATGTAAACAGGCGAATCACTACTGTCTGATCTAGTAGCGAGACCCTGAACACCGTGTAGACCCTTCCCTAAAATATAAATAAAATAAAATAAAGTATATTGACTAAATTATAGAAACAACCCAAATGTCTGTCATCTGAGGAATGGATGAAAAGATGAGATATTATTAGACAAAGGAGTATTACTCAGCTATAAATAAAAGATAAACTCAGGGCTTTCATAGACAAATGGGTGCAACCAGAGACCAAGCTCATAAGTGAAATAAATCAGACAGGCATGTGCCAGCATCGTATTGTCTCACTAGTATAAGAACCCAAAAGAGTAAATAAAATAAGAAGGTTTACAACAGATACAATGAAAGGGAGGGAATGTGTTCAAAGGGTGAAAAGTTTGGATGAGGAAAAACACAGAGTAACAAAAAAGGGAAGGGTAAAATTTGTACTGATGTACACACACAGGACAGTTTGCATAGTGTTACTGCTGATTTCTGCTGGTCAATTCAAACAAGTAGTTAACACTTAAATTTTTTTCTTCTTCATTTTGCTTTTTTTGACACTTTTACCAATTTTCCATATTTATATCTGGTAATGGAAATAGTTAATTTAAAAACATTATGCAATATAATAACCATTGTTGAATTCCTATTGTTTTGTTAAATTAAGTTCCCTATCGTTTCTACCGGGTTTTACTGTTTATTCTCTTTAAAATAAATAAATTAATTAAATATATTGAATCACATATACTGGTACACTCTATTATTTATGAAATAAAAACAACTTGATCATGGTGTATAACTTTTCAGCATGTTGTGAAATGTGATCTACAAGAATTTTGTTGGATTTTTGAAATTTTTCATAAGGGATGCTTGTCCACATACAAAGACACTTTTTATTAATTTTACTGGTATATTTGGGACATATCTGCTGTTCACATTCATCAATAGGAATTTATATTTGTGAACAATGTATCTTGATTCTTTTTTAACGTTTGTGTCCATTCCTTTCAATCCTTCTTCCTCTCTCCATTTATAAAACAATTTTTATTCTTTTATTTTCTTTAAAGGGGAAATGTTTATTTTTGGTTCACATATTGCAGAGGTTTCAGTCCATAATCAGCTGTCTCTGGACAAGATATCATCTCAGAGGACAAATAGCTCATGATGGACAGAAGGCAGCCAAGCAATGTAGAAGCTAAAACCCTGTTCTTTACTTTCTGTACCTTTAAATATTTTATCCATATTTCTTCCTTTTCCTTCCAACTGCTCAGACCTTGTTCCCACCCCATTCAAAAATTGTCATCCTATTTCCCATTATTTGTCCTCAAGTTTGGCTCTTATTTACCCTTAAGATTTTCAAACTAGAGAAAGTGTTATATTTAAATGTCTGTCTGATTTATTTCACTTAAAATTATGTTCTAAAGGTAGATCTATTTGGGGGAGGATATTGCCCATAAATGAAAAGCATCATGCCTCTGTCACATGCGCCAAATCCTCATCTGTAGCAGAGCAGGTTGTGATGCCCGCATCTTGGAAACGTCCTATATGCCCATCAAAGATGAACAGATAAGGAAAATGTGGTTTTATATACTGTGGAGAACTATTGCGCCATAAAGAAAATTATTTTTAAGACATTTTTAGGTAAATGAATATGCAAAAGTGAAACTGTAATCTATAATTAAATAACTTATTTTTCATTTTAGACAAACAAATCAGTCTGTAAACCTTTAAAATCTAGTATTTTGTCGATATGTAGCATGAGTGTAGCGAACAGAAAAATGTGGGGTTTTTTTCTTACAAAGGTATATGTGAAAAACAAACACAGTTCTATGCTCCTGTGGAAAGAAGCAAATCCTTGTATTCCAAATGTGCACTCTGTACACCAGTGCACTTGCCATAGCTCACAAATGCTGCTCTACCTTCCTTGTCTCATTTGGGACTTGGCTTTGAAACAGAACTCCACACCAAGTCCTTTGTTGTAGTCTAAGAAAACAGTACAAATACAAAATCCAAAATTAAAAAAACCCAAACATTTTATATATGTCTATCAATAGCTATGGTTTTGAAACTCTGTTTTACCCATTGCTAATGCAATAGAATTCCCACTGGTTTCTCTCAAGCCTCTTTCTCTCTTCATGTTCCTTCATCTCTCTGGTCCTAGTGAGCCCCTCCTGCCCCTGTTCCTGGCCCTAGTGAGCCCCCATTACCAAATTTTACAATAGATTTTAAACTTTGTGCCACAAACTTATGTCTGATCTCTGTCGCTCCATCTCTCTCTCTTTGTCTCTGTCTCTATCTATGACTCTGACTCTCCATCTCTCTCTCTCTCTCTCTCCCTCCCTCTCTCTCTCTCTCTCTCTCTCCATAAGCAGAGCTTAGTTTGTAGCTCTTGAGACATAATTTATTGGTTTTATTCATTCTGAGCTGATTCATAGCCCCACTCTGCTAAGTATGAATAAATGTTGGGGGCCACAGGAACCTAGGAAATTGATCACATGTGTGTAGGTGGGCCTGAGCCTCAGTGCCTAAAGCAAATAAACTACCTCACTCCTGAGACAAATATGAGCTATTAGTCACTGGCTTAAAATGTGCTATTAGTCACTAGGCAACCTTGGGTCATGTGTTATTAACTTTGCAGAAATAAAGGATTGTTTTGTCCTGCCCATGAGGCAGACCAGCCACCACCTAGCTCAACTTTTGTCTTCTTGTCTATCTCTCATTTCTGCTGCCCTTTCTCCCTGGGAAGAACTAATTTCAGTGAGACCAATGAATGCTTCCATTTGGCACTTGATCAGGATTCCCAGAGTGAGATAAGTGTGGGTGGAAGAATCATTTCATTTCCAAATAGCGGGCATAAAGAAGGGAAGTGTATTGGCTGGAGCCAGCAGTGGTCCACACAGGGGTGCATCGGCGCTGGCACACTAGGTGTAAAATTTGGGGATGGAGGCTCACTAGGGCCAGGAGCAGGGGCAGGAGGGGCTCACTAGGGCCAGGGAGATAAAGGAGCGTGAAGAGAGAAAGAGGCTTGAGAGAAATCAAAGGGGACTGGGTTGCATTAACAATGGGTAAAGCAGAGTTTGAAGAACCATAGGTGTTGATAGACATATATAAAATATTTGGAGTTTTTTGTGTTTGTATTTGTGCTACTTTCTAAGACTACCACAAAGGACTTGGTGTGATGTACTGCTTTAAAGTCAAGTCCCAGATGGGACAAGGAAGGTAGAGAAAATGTACAGCAGATAGAGTTTAAACCCTCTAGCTTTGCTCAATTAGATGAAAAAGAAAAAAAAAAGTTCTTTTAAATCGTGAGCAGTTGACTCCAAGCAGCACAGCGTTGTGGGGGGGAGGGTACAAACTGGACTCAGGGAGCCCCCCCCTGCAGTCTATTCTTAGGCAGACACAGCTGGGGTTCCACAGAGGCCTGCCAATCTCTATACTCCATCTACCCACTGAGGTTGGTGCATATCAACAGCTACAGTCTTGTGTTCCTGGAGCTAAGCAAGAGGCTCAGGACTGTGGTACACTGTGGCATTGGCATTGGCATGGGCTATGCATGTTGACGGCATCACAAATTTGTTAGGCTGAAGATGGTGTCTATGGTTAAATTCTGGGCAAAACGGAAATACTCAACGGGTTTTTTTGAGCCACAAGCTGCGATCCTGGCCACAGCAACTCAGAAAAACTTCAGAGTCACAGATTGAAACCAAGTCATAGCTCTTCATGAATCCAAGCCTTTTAAAACCTTAAAAGAATTAACACAGGTGTTGCTACTTAAGGCCCTACTGCTTCCCCTTCCCCTGAGTTAAGTAGAAATGCTAGGACAACAGGAGATGGCCTCAAGTGATTGAAAAGGATTTTTTTTTAAATAATGCAGGTAACAGGCAGCTATGTGTGGTACACAATTTAATCATTACAAAAGATTTGCTAATTGGAAGGGTGCTTTTGCTAGCACAATCAACTGCTCTTTACATTGCAACTATGTTAGCAAACTGAGGTAGCTGCTATTAGAGCCTTGAGGGAACTCCCTTTTAAGAGGGAAACATCCCATAATGTGGCCGCTATTAGGCAAGGCCCTAATGAATGAAGGTTTCCGAGATTTTGCTGCAGATTTGTTGCAAGCTACTGAAAAGAAAAGATTATCAGTGTCAGACAAGATAGCAAAATAATAGTTCAACAATTGGCTTTCAGAAATGAATTAAACGGTGTAAAGAGGCTTTAAGAGGTGGCAAGCAGCAGGCTTCACTGCCTGAAATGATTTGGATTTGTGTGCATG
>PVKA01048507.1:0-13746 GCA_004027165.1 Ctenomys sociabilis
TCTTCTTCTCCTTCTTTCTCTTCCTCTTCCTCTTCTTCTTCTCCTTCTTCTTCTCCTTCTCCTTCTCCTTCTCCTTCTTGTTCTTCTTCTTCTTCTTCTTCTTCTTCTTCTTCTTCTTCTTCTTCTTCTTCTTCTTCTTCTTCTTCTTCTTCTTCTTCTTCTTCTTCTTCTTCTTCTTCTTCTTCTTTCTCCTTCCTCTTCTTCTTCTTTGGCTGTTTGAATTTCACTTTTCCTGCAAAAGCCTCTGTGCTGATTGATTGTGTAGTTTCAAAATTTATAAAGACTAAGATTAATTTGGGGACAGTAATAACTACTATTAATAGAAGAGATAAATCTTAATTAAAGATACAGTTCTTCAGATATTGTGGCCGTCACAGGCCCCTAGAAATCTTTTACCAAAATGATGAGATCCATGTTAGAGAAAGTTGGGTGAAAGACTTTTAAAGTAATCAGATTGCACTGAAAGTTATTTTTGAACTCTAGGGTAGTCTCTTTCAGAGAATGTATCCAAAGGGAGCTTGTTAGAGTATAGCTGAATGGTTACTGTTTTTGAGTTCTTATAAAATAGATCATTTAATGGGACATTAGATTTGATGGTTTTTTAAAGTGTCCATGCTTCTATGGCTTATCCTTTGCAATGTGGGCTGTGGGGACTTGGTTTATATTTATCTAAGCCAAGTGGTAGTGTCTTTAATTCCTAGCTACTGAAATGAAGTTCTGCAGTCGTAATCCACACAGAATATGGGAGGGGGCAGAATGATCTGCTAGAACAAGGTCAACTGAAGGAAAGGCAAACTCAAGTGGCTGCCCATGCTTCTTTTAAAATAATAGGTGCAAGGGCTAGCCAAATAACTCAGCACGTTAATGGTCCTGTGAGCAGATGCAGGAGCAGGGGTTTGATCCCAGGGCCTGCCATACCTGCCTCACCCCCAGGGCCCACTGAGATAGCAGTTGAGACTGGGTATGGCGAGGAGCGCCTGTAATCCTAACTTTTGAGAGGCTGTAAACAGGAGAATCAGTATGAGTCCAATCTGGTAGAGAGACCCTGAAGTCCCTGTAGGCCTTTCCCTAAAATACAAAAATAAACAAATGAATAAAATAATAGGTCCTTTTTCTGGCAAAGAACTTTGGAAACAATTACAGTAGTTCACCCCCAAAGGAAGGCATTTTTGTACTCCCTGCTAAGAAAAGCCCCTACCCATCAGTTCTGCGTGGTCATATCAGCTCTGGCCAGCACTTCCATGGACCATGTTGAGGGTCCAGGTGGGGACCATCCAGTTGGCTCAGGATGAGTCTGTCAAGGAGCTGAAGTCAAAACCTAGCCCTCCCTTAAGAGAGTGTGAGAATACCAGGCTCCCCACATCCTTCTCCTCATAGGCAGCTTGCACTGGGAGTCGCTCTTCTCTGAGAAGGTGAAATCTTTCCATGGGCTGGATTTCTGTCACTGGGGGTAGAGTTGAAAAGGGACACTTTCCAGACTGGAGCAGGTCTCTAACCTCTTTCTCATCTGTCTTGACTGCCCATGACTATAAATGTGGCTCAGTGGCTCTGACAGTGATCACTTTTTAAGAGTGCCAGTGTCGACATTTTTCTTGACAATACACATGTAACTACTAAGAGTGTTATTTGAAGCTAAATCAGTTGCTTTGAGATTGCACTATGTTGTGATGAGTAAATGAAAAGCAACCAATTATCTATAAAATAATGACACTTACAGAGGAGGGTTCAGTAAATTGCAAGTGAAGTCTGATGATGCTCTGACTACTCATCAGAGTTCGGGTGGTATATTTTACAAGATACCACAGTTAGTTCCAGTGGGAACAAGGAGATGTCAAAATCTTCCCCAATTTCTCCCAAGTTGTTTCTTCAAAATTAAATAAAAGTCCTATCACTGGCATGTATAGGCAGCAAATCCACCTGTTAAATACCTGTATAAAGAATCACCAGGCTCCAGGAAGGAGGCAATGGGAGATAAGAAATGCAGTTCCACTGTTATCTAATGTGATTTAGAAGGACTAAAAGAGCCATTGCAAAAACCCTTATCTCGGAAATCAGCCGAGAGTTGGGGGGGGCAATGCATAAATTCACCCAGGCAAAGAGTAGATACTCAGTTCCTGGAACCAAAGAATCACCAACCTCATCAAGCAAAGGAAGGAGGGGAAGCCAAATGCAGCTTCATTCAGCACCCAGGGCATTGCTGACCTCTGCGGGCTTGGCAGAGGCAAGGTCTGGCTTTCACCATTGTGCAAGAAACTGCCATTCACGGTCATTTCCTCAATGCAAGGGACACAGAGAGTGGTAAAAACACCCAAACTTCCTGTTGGATTATTTGGGAGGACACAGAGAAGTCCTCTATACCCCTAGGCTGATGTCGGTACCTTGGTGGGACCCAGAGCTGGAGGGGACAGCTTACAGTTGTGAAATGTTTACCTTTATGGTCTTGGAAAGATCACTCTTGGGCTGATGATTAGAGATATGCATAAAAAATATGTGGATCAGGGGTTTCTACTTATTGAGACATTGCTCAGTGTATGAGTAACTAATGTCCACCCCAGAGCAACTCTGTGCTTATCAGAGTCTTCAGTCTCATAGAGGGCATCCTGGGTACAGGAGTTCATATTTTTCTCTGTAATCCTTTGGTTTGGAAGGTAGACTCTTGGGAAGCAAAGTGTCAAGGTAAAGTCCTCGAAACTGACCTCCTAGGAGAAGTAGTGATTTCAAACAGGTCTACTCAGCCTACAGACTCAGTGTGTCCGTCCCTGCAAGGCAGTGAGTGGTACATGAATTCCTACCTTGTATCCTCCAACTGGGTTCCAAGTAGTGACCCCTCCCCCTTCAGTCCTAAGGCATCTGAATCTGGTTCCTCCCATGAGCCCTACTGTTTACATTATGCCTAGAGAAAAAGACAAAGTCTTGTCATAGTGCTTGAAATAGACTGGGACTCAACTTGCTCTTGATTTGGATGAAGACTTTCACAGCCATTTGTCCCAAAGTCAGAATCACATGACTGTTTGAATCAGCCATAGGTGATCTTCACTACAGTTGAGAGTAGGTTATCCTACTCTCTATTTGAATCCTTCTCAGAGGTGAGGTGCAAGATTTTCACATCTCAGGTTGGTGCTGTAGGCAAGCATCTAGCAGTGGTACCCTCACTTTTAACAATCTTGCCAGTAGCTGAGAAGCATCCGTGTCAGATGGAATTTTATTAGCACTGTTTTACTTTAGTATTTATTTTCAGGCTCACCATCTAATTACAAGTAGTACTTTTTATCAAGGCTAAAATACATTTTTTGATGCATGCACTGAAATTTAAAAAGTGAATCCAGTAAGCAACATGTATTGCTCTAGGTGATTGTGAAGATAAGAAAACTCTCAGCGAAGTGGGAATGCATCAGATTCGGAAAGCATTGTACCAGGAAGGGTCGTATTATATGGGCAAATGGCCAGACGAAAGAGAGAGAGGTTGGAGGAAAACCTGGTTGAAAGTTGAAGTCAGCACCATGTGAAAATCTGGTGCGGAGAGCTAAGCCAGCTGGTGCACGCTGAGGCCTGCTTGGGCTCCACCCACCTGCCTGCAGAGTGACCAGGCAGGTGCTACAGAGGGAGAGAGTAACACAGCTGGAAAGGAAAGCCAGCAGAGAAGAAGAGGGCCGTCTTCACGAGGAAAGAGGAGGAGGCAGGTAAAAGCAGAACCTGGAAAGTATTCCTCATCTATAAGGAAAGATAAGCTGGAGGCCACTATAGGTAAATGGATGCAACTAGAGACCATACTCAGAAGTGAAACAAGTCAGACCTGTAGGTAAACATCATATTGTCTTCCTAGAGTAAGAACTTGGAATATTAAATAAAATCTGAAAGATGCAATAGTTACTGTGAAAGGGAAAGAAACTGTTCAAAGGAAAGGAACAACTATGATGGGGGAAAGGAGAAGAGAAAGGAGGAAGAGAAATATATACGCTAAGGCAATTGTATTACTATTCCTATTGGCTCATTGAAAGGAACAGTTATAATGCTTTTTAAAAATGTTGAATTTGGCATGTTTATACGTGGTAATCTCAGCAACTGCTCTGAAAATGACAACCATTGTTGATTTCCTATCATCTTGATTTGAAATTCATATCATTTTCATTTTGATGCTCTTAAAAGAAAATGTAAACACAGAGGAAAAAAAAACACAAAAGAATAGCAGTGAGTGCAGGAAGGGCTGGAGGACTGAGCCCTTCTAGTGGGGTGGGCAGTACACAGAGCAGGAACATGGTATCGCCTAGCAGTCATTTGCTTAGAAGAGCACTAACATCACTGAACCACGGTCTGCTCATTGCTTGCAAGGCGGGATAGCAACGGGATACAAGCACTGCTTACAGTTCTCAGTATGAGCCTGTGTCTGCTGTCCACCCACGACCACGCCCCACCCTGCTCCCCCTGAGCACGGCACCATCTCACAGACCGAGCTCCATCCAGTACTCTAACTTGCTTCGCCTGAGCTGGATCTAATCAGGAAGCCTAAAGGGACCAAGCTGCTCTGAATTGCAGGCAAACAACAGATACACTTAGGTCTAGGCGTGTGTGCATGCTCCATGATTGCTCTACTTTTCAGAATTTATGTGGACCATTTAGCACTGTACACAAATCTAGTGGATGGGTACATGAGTTGGGAGGAGGGTGTTTGTCAGGGAATCAGGAAGACTAACCTAAGGACCGAGTTTCCTACAAAAGAGAATGTGTCTGCTTCTACCGCCCTTTGTCCTTACAGCATATTAGAGAATACCGAAGTGCATTTAGTCCCAGTATATAGCAGGGCATGGTGATGCTCTTGGCAAATGGTGAGGACCCTAAATCTAATTCTCCTGTGCCCACGATATGAGTTGGGTGCTCCATTATTGCTCCTAGTCTCACGCCCCACATTTGACTTCTCTGGAAGTGATTTATTTTGTCTATAAAGAAAGCCCTTTAAACAGAGACACAAATATTTATTTGAAAGCACACTAGCAGGCTAGCAGTGGTTTGTACAACTTTAGGGCAAATGTCTTCCAGGAAATACTTAGAATGCGAGTGAATTTACCTGGGAGACAGGAAATACCAGGACTGACGCCAAGGGAGAAGAAAAACTGACAAAGTAAAGCACACAGACATCATAAGTTTTAAATTTAGATATTCCTAAAATATCCAGAAAACACATTCCAAGATAGATCTTCAAGATTCATCTGGCAAACGTCGAGAAAAGCCTAGAGCTTTCTTGCCTCTACTTGAAAATACCCACTGGATATGAAATCCATAAAACAAATCTACCCTAGATCAAGTCTGAAGATATCGGACCCCCACTGCATAGGGCACCCCAAAATGGCACACAGGGCTGTCCAAAGAAGTGGGACGGGGGGGGGGGACAGCCGTGCTGTAGGGATGTGCTCAGGCCAGCTGTCCTTTCTTTAAAAGAAGAACAGTGAGGAAGAGAAACAGAGAACGCAAATGAATGGTGGAAAAAGGTTAAAAATAAACTATGACAGGCCCTTCTGCTACTCCACACTCTGTCCTGACAGCCACCTAAGTGTACAAGGAGGATGAAGGGAGTGTTCTCAGGGCCCAGGCTGGGCGCCGTCCTGTACAGGGGCAATGGTGCGGAAGGTGCTCTGGGTCCCTAAATAAATAAAGAACATGGGGGTTGGGGAGCGAAAGCTCCCAAAATGCACACGCATTTTAAGATAGCTGATAAAGCCTTACATTTCAAAGTGCCAACAGGCTATCATAGTCCCTCCCTACTCACATGGGAAATGTTTCAAGGCTCCAGCGGGTGCCTGAAACTTGCATAGGAGAGACTTCTCTATGTATTCAAACATATGTACTATGATAAAGTTTAACTTATAAATTCGTCCTGGTATGGAATTAACAATAAAAACTAATAACAAAACAGGACAAGGATAACAATATTCTGCAGTAGAAGCTATGGGAAGGCAGATTCTTTCAAAATTCCTTATTGTCCTGTTCTTACCCTTCCTCTCAAGACGATGTCAGGCAGTGCATAAATGAAGCCCCCTAGGCATCTCTCTGGCATATGCAAACTAATGCCAGTATTACCACTCTTGTGGTCAGCACCACTGTTAAGTAAAGTAAGTGACACTTGGACACAAGCATTGCAATGTCAACCCATGGGGTAGCCAGGATGGATGTTCAGTAACTACCAGGCTGCCCTATGAAATCAGCTGGATAAAGGGATGATTCCTATTGTTGGTAGATGGAGTAAGGAGGACCTACCATATATAGCTTGTGATTTGTTCATTTCTAGAATGTTCCACTCAGTGTTTTCTTGGTATGTGTTTATCGCACATTGCAATGACAGAGCAGGTTTGGTGATGCACACAACACCTCTTACTTCATCGTCTCTCATCCCCCTACCCTGCCCTCTGGCTCCCTCCCCCCATCTCTTTGTTGGTTTCTCTTCAATATTTTTGAACTATAGTTGACAGAAGGTAACTGAAACTAGAGAAAGCAAAGCCCTGGTTATGCAATAAATATTTTCTAGCTAAAAAAAGAAATCACAGCAGCTAAATGGTTGACAATTTTAGATGATTAAGTTTTCTGTTGCTATCACTATTTGTTCAATAATTTCCTCTTAAATTTGTATCTAATCTGTCTCTGCAATTTATAACATAAACATATTTATACTGAGGCCAGACGAAGAACAGCCTAACTCTAATTTAGAATTACCTGATTCAGAAGGGGAAAAGGAATATTGAAAGGAAAGGAATTTATCTGCAGTCTGTGACCCCAGAAGAGTGCATTAAGGTATAGCATACCAGTCTGATTTGCATTTCAGATGAACAGTGAAAGATCCCACCCTAGGTGTGTCACCAAAGCCCTACTAATGAACATGCTTCAGAAGGCCCATGGGCCCCTTGCGCTGAACCCACACTTGATTTGCCGATGCATTTTGAAAAGAAGATTGGCTCAGCCTTTTCACAGCCTTTTCCCAACACTACCGAAGAGTTAACCCCATCAAGTCCCTTTTCCTGCATCCAGAGCTCCCTGTTGGCCAAAGCCAAAGAGACACCCAAAGGGTTGTTTACCCAAGAGCAACTGCGGATCCTAGGAGATGCAGGAGCCGGAGTGGGCCTGGCGGGATGCTAAGCTTTCAAGCAATCAGCTCTGCATTCCTAGCCATCTGCTTCTGTGCAGATGGTGGAAAAAAGCACCTTTGGAAGAGAGACTAGAAGGGCCCTAGGGAAGCCTGGGGGTCAGCCCAGAGGCCTAGAGTCCTTGCAAACCTTGTGTACCCCTACCCCAAGGGTCAATCAGTAAAGCTCCCCACTCCCACTTCCAGCTGGTGCCCCTTTCCTGAGGTCCCTGGAGAGTGTTAGGATGGCAGAGTACAGGCTGTTACTGTTGGTAACCGTTACTGAAAGCCGGCCCTGAGGGCAGCTGCTTCGGCAGTCATTTCTTCCTTTGGCCTCCAAGAGGCTCATTTCTTCCTTTGGCCTCCAAGAGGCTCGGGTGTCTTCTTCCTCTTTGTCATGTTCCTCCAGATTTGGGGAAAAAACAGAATAGGCTCAGGGATAGGTTCTTGGCATCTGCCTAAATAAATGTAAGGGGAAGAGAAGACTGTATGGCATTTGCATTTAGAGGCATATGTGCATATACATATGTGTGTATTTTAATTGCCCAAATTTGAAAATCAGGTTCCACATAAGAATTCCCAAGTTTTAGATTCTCTCATAAAATAACCAGACAACATTCACCATAGCCATTTGTTGTGCTGTAATGATCTGCTGAGGTTAGAACTGCTGTGACAGATGGAGGTGGGGCGGGTGGGGGCTCCTGGGGAAGCATGGTCCCAATCTCTACAGCCTACCCCTCTTTTTTTTTTTTTTTGCTTTAGTAAGCATTATCCAATTTTGGGGGCATCTCAGGCCCTGAAGATGTGAGTTTACCACTTACCCATGACCACTCCTCCAAGCTGTCTCCTGATTTACGTACTAATCACTCTCATTTAGCTTCTCATTTATTGGCACAGGGACTTACTACACAGCTTGGACTCAGAGGTCCTCCCTTTTCAGCCTCCCCTTTGCTGAGATTACAGGTGGATGCTACCCTGCCCTGTTCTAGGGCTGAAACACCATGCTGGTACTGGGGGTTGAACTCGGGTCCTTATACTTGCCATGCAGGTCCTTAGACTGCTAAACTCTCTCCCCAGCCTTGTTTAGCCTCTCTGCAATGAGCCACATGCAGTTTTATTCTGTGAACCAAAATAACCCAAGAAAATTTACAATTAGCATAGAGTGGCTATGAATACCGAGTGAAAAACCGCTTTCTATTAAAAGAGGCTTTAAGCAGTCAAATGTTAAAAACTATTAAACAAGAAAACAATTTTAAAAGTCTACAGTTAGTCTTACTCAACTGAGTTACTTTAAAATCTTCCTTAAATACTAATATTTGTTTGCAAAATATCAGATTTATGGAGTGAATAGAATTTTAACGTTGTCAGAGGCAAATTTTCAAGGGGGCTGTTTGGGAAAAGTGAACCCCTCTCCCTTAATCCCCCAGTGCAAGAAATGTCACTCCATACACACGGGTTTCCTTGGTGCGACTCTGAAGTGCTGGAGGCACAAGACGCTCACAGGCCACACAGAGTAGTGTTCTGGGTTAAGTCAGCAAAGACGCGCCCGTCCCTGGCACAGCAGCGCTGGCCAACGGTGGCCACATGAGGGGCAGGTTCTCCGGCTTGCACTATTTCATCTAACCTTGCGGTAGCCCATTAGGCAGGTGCTGCTTTATTCCACTTAGCAACATGAAAACTGAGGTCTGAGCAAACCCAGTCCCTGTGAAAGACCACGCCCATAGGTTGCCAGAGTCGCGCCCAGCCATCGGTACCTGAAGCTATCCTGCAGGTTGTGCACAAGGAACGGATGACTCTACAGAGGCTGCTTCTCTCCACCACCTGTATCCACCCACAAGTCATCTTGATCCTTAGAAAACAGTCGTGTCAGATCAACAGAACACCAGCTGAACCAGGGCAGCTCATCATCTCGGGACCTGAACACCTCACATCTTCCCAGAAACTCCACCCTGGCATCTTGCAGCAGATGCGAAAGTTGTCCTGTTTATTTCGGAGGAAACTTGGGGCAGAAGGCAGAGCTGCACAGCGGCAATAGCCTGGCTCTCCAGCTGAGCCCTGCTCCTCACGCTGAGGAAGCTGGAGCCCAGCTGATTAGCATAGAACTCATTAGCATATAACTGTGCCACAAATATGTTTATGAGGGTCATGGATCTTCCTTTCAGAATGTGGCTGCCAGCGCACTGGTTTTACATTTTGCCACACAGATTTAATTCTCCTTAGTGGAAGAAAACCGCATTAAGAAGTCATTTCCTTCCTTGCAGAGGCAGATATGAGGCAGTTGCTGCAGGCAAGTCAGGCGGGATTACTATTCTACTCAAGAACTAATTTTCATTTTGATACTACCTTTAGGTCTGTTATAAATCCATCTTGTAATAGTTCAATGGGATGACAAAGAACAATGCAAAGCCTGGGAAACGTGGCATGGCGGCTTGTGGTGCCGCCGTGAGAAGACACAGAAATCAAGCATTAAGTGGCCTCATCGAGACAGATCCTAGCAGACGAATCCAGATAATTCAGAGCCTGGGAACATTAATGCCTCCCTGGCTATTAGGCAGCCGTCTGTTATTGTCATATGCCGTACAGATGGCAGCGTTGGGCCAACATTTACAAGTTGTTTATGGGAACGAGGAAATAAAACAAAACTAATCATATTTGCTAAACTGCTGCACATGGTCCTCAAAACTTAAGAGACTTCCCTCCTAAACACGGAAGCATCTTTGCTTTAGAGCAGCTCAACACTGGATGCTTAGTGAAATCACCTGGGAAACTTAAAAAAAAGATACATCCCAAGGATTCTGGTTTAATGTGCTTGGGGCTTAAAATGTACTTAAACAGTTTCCAAGTACACTCACTGTCGAGAAGCCCTGAAATGGGGAAAGTGCGTCTATGTGTGCAGCAAGAGAAAAACAGTTATCACCCTGGCCTCATGGGGGTGAGTGCTGGAGCCTCCCCCAGGATGCCAGACTCTGCTGTTGCTCGTGTCCCTTATGTGGAATGCTGGGTGCTGCTTGCACAGAGCTGTGTGCATTTTCTGGGATGCCTTACATCACCTCTAGGTTACTTATGAAAGTGGGTACGGTATAAATGCTATGGAAGTGGTTGTTGTACTGTGTTGTTCAGGAATTAAGGACAAGGGAAAAGCATAGACATGCTCAGTCTGGGCACAATCCCCTGTCCGCACAATATGTCCTATGCATGGATGATTGAAGCCACGGATGTGGAACTCATAGATATGAAAGACCTTTTGTAATGCATCTTCCCCTAAGCCTGCTGTATGTGACCCTTTTACTTGTATAGGATCTGCCCTTTGTAAACAGCAGTATAAGAGCTTTTCTTCTGTTTGCCACAGAGCCAAGGGACATGGGGCCACCAGGCTTGTCTCAGCAGCCTGAAGAAGCAGAGTGAGTTCAGGAGTCTTTGGATGAAACTGCAGTCTGTGCAGGCATGAGAGTCTGGAAAGGCCTTGGCAGACAGACCAGTGTCCTAGATGGGCTGCCCAGGGGACCAGGAAATGAAACAGGCTGCAGTTCGGGCTAGAGTTCTATTCCCACAGGCACGCTGCAAAGTGGCAGCTCTAGCTCAGTGTCTGCAGCCCAGAGAGAAGCCTGCTGGCCCTGAGCAGCAGCTATCCGAAAGGCCCCACCTGCCTCGGTAGCTACACCCAGAGTTCGGTTCTTACAAGAACTTTCCAGAGTACCTCAGCCTGCTGGAAGGGGAAGGTAGAGCTTCTTTGCTGTGAACCAATTATTTATGTTTCTACAGTGCTGGCTCTGGCACTGACAAAGACGCCACTGGTCTCCTGGTCTCCCACTGGGGAGAGCAGATAGCGAAAGGTTCGTTTCAGTGGAATGGGACTGCAAGGGAGATGGGTACTGGGCAGAGCTCACCAGTTGGAAAGGCTTCAGGCTGCTGCATTGGCTTCACCAAGAAGCTGTGTTATAATAGGAGTGGGGGGATCGGGCGTTAGCTAAGGCATGTCACGCCAGGGCTCCCCACGACGAGGAGGTGTGGTTCACATCTTACACATGAGAAGAGTAGACTCCTTCACCTCCTTGTGCCTCAGTTGCCTTCGCTATAGAACAACAGCTGCAACACTAGTGAGTAGGGACATTCCAGACATAATCAAGTGGTGCTTAGAGTTTGACACTGCCCATTTCCAGCCACGGCCACGGCCACTATTCCTATAGGCCACGTACCCTGCCCCCCTGACAGTGACCACTGTCTACCTCACTTGTTTCCAGGAGTATATGTTCTGTTACTGTCTTCATGGTGCCCTAGCTCTCATTTGAGCCTCACTACTCGGTAAAGGGACTGAAAGTAATGATAATGCAGTCACAGCAACTGATCCTAATGTGACATCTGATTCTAAGGAGGAAATTTTGCTCCTTTATTTTTGAAGTGATCCTCAATGATCCCTAGCTCTCAAGGTTATTTTAAGGAGTTGGATATTCATACAGACTCCCCAGAGGTCAAAGTTAAGGTCCTGGAGTAAGATCACGATGTGAAGATCTGGGGTGTAGCTATCCTAGAGACAAGGTTACCAGATTTAGCAAATAAAAACACTAAGATGCTCAGTTAATTTTTCTTAGTATAAGAAAAGTATACTTAGTATATTATTCTGGCCATCCTCACACTAACAGGTTATTTGTTGTTTATCCAATATTCGAACTTAACCCGCTGCTCCACTGGGGTCCCCTGAGGAAAGTCTCAAGGAAGTACTGTGCTCAGTTTGCTCACTCCAGCCTGCCTAGCTGGTAAAATCAGAAAGTCAGAGGAAACCATCCAAAGAGAGAGAAAATTGAAGGCGAGCATTTTGTGCCCTCTAGGATTGTTTTTATTGTATAGAATCCAATGGAAATCACCAGCACTATTGTAATTCCACAATACATCTGTTTCGAAATGGATACCTTTCCGTATTTTAATATCTCTGAAACCCAAACACATCCTTTAACCAACACTGATTGGCAGTGCTTTTCCTTCCCAGGAGCACATGAAATAACATCTTCAGACTGACTGCATTCGGTGTTCAGTGCACTGAGTTCTCCATCTCTTCTCCATGGATTGTCACACAAGTTAAAGTGACAAAGCTCACTGCAGATGCTCTTCACCAGAGGCTGATGCGAGATGGACATGCGACTTCTCTCCTGATGCAATAGCGAGAGGTAGAGCTGTTCCCAGAGGCACTCTGCTCTTTCAAGGAAAGGGGACACCAAAAGTGACAAAGTTTTCAAGCACTGGAGCCAAAGTCTTCTCCCACACTCAACAGGGTGAGGTATGTAACAGCCCATGCGAGTGAATTCGGTGTCTATGCAGCTTTGAGAATAAACTTAAAATGAAAAAGCCTCTGCATCCCACTTCGTCTGCTTGGAGTGACTTTCAGGGAGGGCAGTGTTAACAGTATTTCTGATTGAAGTACTGCATGTGTCAGTTTTGACACCTGGTCCCCTCCTGTGCCGTGAGTGTGTTATTACCAGGTGTGGGGGGAATGATTAATTCCCTGATGCAGTGCTCAAGCTGCCTTGGCTATTGATGTTTTTACAGCTCTGTAATGGAATATGGTAGGAGAACGGTTCACAATAATTTAAATAGTTTTCAGGATTTGAAACTAACTGGCAGTAAATGCCAAACTGCCTTCAGGAAGGAGGAGATCCAATTGGATGCCCCTCTGGAAGATGGATGAATACAAACTTGGGTGCTGGGAAATACTGTTACTGGTATCAGTTTTATAAGAATATGCATAGCAGAGGGTGTAAAAAAAACCCTCTGCTATTGTGGGTCCATGATTCTGCTAACATAGGAATTTGTATACATAATTTCCCAAAAGGAAAATAATGACAGCAAATAGAAGAGTAAATCTTTCTTTCTTGTGGGCTAGACATGGAGCCTAGGGTCTCTTGTTTGCTAGTCCAGTACTCTATCACCAGTTTCTTACCCCAGCTTTGTAAAATATCGCTTTTCAGATAGTCTCACTATGTCTCCCAGGCTGAGCTTGTACTTGGGATTCTCCTGCCTCTGACTCTTGGGTAGCTTCACAAAGGCTTTATGTTTTATGGGTCTGATTCTTGCATTCTACTATTTTCCAAACAGCTAACCAATATTTGTTGAGCACATGGTATAGCTCAGCTCTGTTTTCTGGACTTAGGAAACAAATTTTGGTAAATAAGACAAGAATCTTTGTCTTCTGGGTGTTACCCCTAAAAAAGCAGAACAACTCATACTTCCATAATTTATGAGCCAGGCTGCTAAAAGCATTGGGTAGAAGTTTCACTGAAATGTTGAATATCTAGGGGAGCAGGAATAATTCTTGCTACATGAGAGTTGGAGACTACCTTTTAAAGATCAGAGATTTGGACTGGGCTTAAAAGACAGTGGGGAGATTTTAAGGAAAGAGTTGTTCTGGGCAGTAAGAATAGCTTCTGTGGACACCCCATGTTCCCAGCCAGTCCTCCTGAAGCTCAGCTCAAGTAAGTAGAATGTTAAGGTTTGTGTCTAGTTGTGGTCCCAAAGCCTCATGCAGTGGTGGCAAGGCTGCTAGTGCTCGTGATTAATTAATGATTCAGTACTGTGATTATGGATGTGGGTGCTGCTGGGACTTGGGTGTGGGTGCTGCTGGGATTGTGGGTGGGGTTGCTGCTGGG
>PVKA01048508.1:0-13746 GCA_004027165.1 Ctenomys sociabilis
TCTTTTTGAGACAGGGTCTCACTATGCAGTTCAGGCTGGCCTTAAGCTCACTTTGTAGCTCAGGCTGGTCTCGAACTCACAACAATCCTCCTGCCTCCGCCTCCTGAGTGCTGGGATTACAGGCATGCGCCACCATGCCCGGCTCTGGACTGTCCTTTTCACAGTGGGACCTTGTCCACCTTGTCTCATCACCCTATGGTCTGATGAGCTTGGTTCTCTATGCTTCTCTGAGCTTAACAGCACCCCAGAAAGACATTAGACTACAGTTCCTGTATCACCATATTTAGTTAGGCTCCTGACCTAAATTACTGTTTACTGTTACTTAAAAGGGAGGGTGCTGAGGTTGCATTCAATTTGTCCTGCTGTAAGCGTTTATGATCTATACTTATTTGGTAGAATTCACTGCACTTCATTGAACGTTATGACAGAGAAAAAACAAATCTCCCAGTTTGAGCAGACCATCTTTGTGGTGTTACTAGTGCCATTTCCTCCTGGGTCCAACTGCTGCCTGACCAGAGACAGGATAGATTTGCAATCCTACAGGAGTTTTCCGGCTGCCCAAGCTTCGGTAGTTGAAGCTGTCTTCTCTTCACTTTGACGAAGTCACCCCTTGAGGTTAGTTGGGTCAAATTCTGTATTTTCTGCTTCCCCACATAGTCCAGTTCACTCTGGGATGATGACTTCAGTGTGGCAGCTGCCACAGGGAGACACAGGATCCAAAAATATTGATGTCTCTGGGGCTAAAGTAGAATGACAACTGCAAAAAAGAATAGGAGACAAAGAGAGCAAAGGCAGATGAAAATAAGTAAGGATAGCTGAGGACAGTTTTGGGTGACATTGTGCTTTGGATTATTCCAGAGAGGCTGGGAGAACTGGCTTCTATCTGCAGAGCTCCCTAGACTCTTTTTACCATCATGCTCTTTTTGCTATCATGCTGCTAAGGCCTGTCTTACCTGCCAATGAGAAAAAAATCAGAAAATTGACTCCACAGGGAAAGAGAAGCAAAACTTGAGAGAGGAAAGGAAAGAGACCTAAAGAACCAAAAACTTTCCCTCCTTTCTAAACTATGTTGGCACCTTCACTAACACAGGAAATCAGGAACCTCCCCAGGCCAACCTCAGTCTGGCATGAGGCCACAAACAAGAGACCTGATCTTTGCCCTGCTCACGAGCCCACCTAAGTGGATTAACAACCTTCTTTGTATACTGGAATTTTTAGCTGTCATGGCCCTTGCTGGAGCAAAAAAATGGAATACCGCTAGAAGATACAGAATTTGCTCCATAATATGCTGGCCCAATTTCCTTCCTGTTGCAATGTGCAAATCTTTACTTGCATTATATGAAAAAGAGGCAGTAAAAATCATCAGAAATATTTATCACCAGCCTAACCCCACCGCCCATGCATTGCTCCTGAAAAATGCTAATTAAGCCCCACTACTATTAGAGTTACATGCATCTGAAGGCTTGAGATGACAAGGAAAAAAATTATGAAGGCATAGTTTCTCCAGGTTGTAAGCATCCAAGTCAAAACATGCTGTTCTCCTTATCTGCCTGTGCACTCCCCGAAGCAGGCCTCTGGGCTGGCTCTGTGTTTCTCACTTATGTGTGCAGGCATTCTGCCTCCTTTAGTCTACACAAACCCAACTCAGTGCTTGGCTCAGAGAAGACTGTGAGACTTGTCCTGATGATCTCTCTTTGCAGGAGACAGACAGCACACAAATTATTTCTAATAAACTACAGACAGAGGGCTGGCCAAATAGCTCAGCGGATTAAAGCACCTGCAAGCAGGCGCAGGGGTCTGGGGTTCAATCTCTGGGCCTGGCATGCAGGCCTTGCCCCCAGGGTGCACTGAGATGGTGATTGAGACTGGATGTAGAGGCACACACCTGTAATCCCAGCTCTTGGGAGGCAATAATCAGGCAGATCACTACAAATCTAATCTGGTAGTGAGATCCTGAACACCCTGTAGATCCTTCCCTTAAAATAAAATAAATTATAGACAACTCTACCAGAATCCCTACGGTGATCCTCCTCACTAAATCACAATTCCCATGGAGTGCCACCTACCTCTCTATTCTGTGTTTGGGGGGGACAGTGAAGAATAGGTCCAGGTGTCCTTATACTAGCCCTGTGTCCTACCCTAGGCAACAGAGGTTCACATATGGCTCTGAACTGTTCAGGGGGAAGGAAAGCTTGCTTGGTGTCCCTTCCATTAGACTCACTTCTACATGTCTTCAAGAAAGTGTTTTAGTCAAGGCCCTATTTGCTGACTCCTCTGTGGCTGTCCTACTGCAAACCCAAGAATATTTATTAAGTCAGGCAAATGGCCAGAGTTGGCAATTATAATTTTAATCATTTATTAAGATCCCTCTCTTACCAGGGATCTCAAGTCTTGGGACATGGGACACTCCCTCCACTAAGTCCATCTATGTCCTTATAAGAAAGTTATAGTAGGGCTTGTTTATATTATTATCTTTAATAAATGTCTAGGCAGTTTCCAGAAGCAGCCAGAAGAGTTCCTGCCCTCCAAGAAAGATGGTCAGGGCAGGGAATAAGGCTCTGATGGTGGAGCCAAACCCTATGACAAGTAGAAAGGTCTGTAAGATCTTTGTAAGATCCTTGGCAAAGGTCCCTCAGGTATCTGTCATGATAAATAATTTCAGGTGTTTTTATTTGGCATTTTTGAGACAGCGTTTCACTATGTAGTCCACACTGGCTTTGAACTTCCAATTCTCTTGATTCGCCCTTCTGAGTGCTGGGATTACAGGTGCGTACCACCATGTTTGGCCAATTAGTTAAGTTTGATAATTTTTGAGCTCTAAGATGAGGACAGTATTGTACTAGGCCCCAAAGATATAGCAAGAGTCAAGACTGTTGAACTCACCCTGTCTTCACTAAACATAATTGCCAAGTCTGGCCATTTGCCTGTATCTTGCCCAAATGAGACTCTGAACCCAGGGGCCCTAGTGCTATACTACTAACTTGCCCTCTAGCGATGGATGTGGCTGCAGCATCACATCTTCAAGCCAGACTGAATTCACGCTCAGGCATCAGGGTTGTCTGAGGAGACAACCCTGACTCTCCACTGGGTTCCAGGCTGGGTGGGAATGAGTATCAGTGCAGTATAACATCTGGGCTAGCTCTGCTATTTATGTATTAATAACTTCTCCAGCTGGGAGTCCTGGTGTAGGCATCAGCTTTCTAGAGAGGCAACCTTTTTATCGAAGAGCTGACAGTGCAGACAGAATTCCTAGTAAGGCTAGGCAAACAATGTGTGCCATCTGTTACCAAGAGAGCAGCAAGGCCAAGTATCCAACCAAACTGCCCACCTCATCTTTGCTAATCCTAATTCTAACCAAGCTCATTCCCAGCTCCACTTTTGGGATCTTCTTGAGATCCATGGGGTAGATTATAACCTCTCCTAGTCTTGCCTGACTCTGAGCCTCTGTGAGAAAGAGAGATCCAAAAATGAGCTAATGCGCTGCTTGAAGACCTGAGCCAGACCCATGTGGATCATGGTCACTGGCATCTCAACTTCTCCTTTGCACTGTCCTCACTACACCCTGAGAATGTACTATCATAAGGATAGAGGATAACAGCCATCATTCCTGGCCTTAGGACCCTTAGCCATCTGCCAGCTGGATGTTTCCTGCTGTCTCTGTGTGTGCCTAGATCTGTGGAGAGTCTTGCCTAAAGTGTTCCCTGGGTCCTCCAGGTGTCACCACTTCAGGGTTGACCCAAAGAGTGTGCCACCAGCCACCCTACCTCCATCTGGTGTGTGTGTGTGTGTGTGTGTGTGTGTGTGTGTGTGTGTTTAGGGAAAGGTCTACAGGGTGTTCAGCCTCACTACTAGATCGGACTGGTAGTAATCTGCCTGTTTATAGCCTCCCAAGAGCTGGGATTACAGGAGCTCACCTGCCATCTCATCCCACCCCGGGGGAGAGGCCGGCATGGCAGGCTCCGGGATAGGGGATTGGGGATCGAACCCAGGTCCCTGGGCCTGCTTGCAGGCGCTTTAATCTGCTGAGCTATTTGGCCGGCCCTTCCATCTGCCATTAATGCCTTGTCAACCCACAAGAGGACAGACTAGAGTAGTCCCGACCATTCAAGTGATTCACCTAGCCTGCTTTGAGGACTCTCTGAGACCTCAGGAGCTCTCAGGCTGTGCAACGTCGAAAGAATTCAACAACCACAGGTTCCACGCTGGGATCCTCGAAGCAAGCGCTTACAATTTTGGCGAAAGAGGTCACAAATAATGAGTTCTTATAGGTTCTCACCTGTACCTATCCAAACTCAAGGTTTGCTGTCTGGAACCCCAGGGGTGCAAGGTGAGGCTAGGAGCTAGAGCTTACACTCTCCCTGCCTGTTTCCTACTGGCTTTTCTGAAAGAGCAGGGGAGCAGCAAGTGCCAGGATCCGAATCCCAGCAACTCACAGAACGTGGTTAAAGCACCTGAAGAGGGCGGTGGAGCAGACTTCACTCACATTCGCAGGGTTAGGTCTGTCCGTCCCACAACCCTAATGACCTCCAGGAGGTCCCACCTACCCAGAGACGCTAGCGCGGCCCCCAGAAGGTCTCTCCCCTCCCTCACTTTCCCTGTACCCCGGCGTCCTTTAACCACGCCCATCACCCCGCCTCCTCCGCTAGTCTACAGTGGGCTCTTTAGTCCTCTAGCGCCACCTCCTGGGAGCCCACCGGGCGTTGTCCTCTCTTCGTCTCTGTGGCTGGCAGGCCACTCTGCTGGGCTGGGGACAGGGACCGGGCAGTCTGAGTCACAACCAAATTCGAGGTGCCCCCATGCCCACCATGAACTGCAGCAGCCGGGCCTGTGCAGGTAGACAGGGTCACCTCCATTCAAGGTGTGGACAGTAGGGTAGATAAGTGTCCTGGGAGGGAAGTCTCAATTGCCTGGTCTCCGTGCTGCCTCTACCCAGGCTGCCCTCTAGGGATGCTCCTTCAGGAGCACCCCAACTCCTGCAGATGGAAAAACAGAACCCAGAAGGTAAGGGTTCTTTTAATTCCTTGCTGCTTTACAATATAAATACATGCAGATTTACTTGTATTTTGAGACAGGATCTTGCAAAGTTACTAAATTACGCAGACGGCCTCAAAATTACCTCCTCCAGCCAGGCATGTGCCAGGCCAACTCTGCTGCTCTCTTTAGCCCTGTAATGCCAGGATTTGGGAGGCTGAGACAGGAAGATCACTGCCTGAACTACATAGTGAGACTTGTCTGAGAAAAACTGCTATCCTGCCTCTTCACTAGGTAGGATAACAGGCATGTGCCACCTCACCCAGTATGAACAAAATTTTATGTTATTATTTATTTATTTTAGGGAAGAATACAGGGTGTTCAGGGTCTCACCACTAGATTGGACTTGTAGTGATCCGCCTGTTTACAGCCTCCCAAGAGCTGGGATTACAGGTGGATGCCATCACACCCAATCTCAATTGTCATCTCAGCGCACCCCAGGGGCAGGGCCAGCTTGGCAGGCCCAGGGATTGAACCCCAGACTCCTGGGCCTAACTGCAGGTGCTTTAATCCACTGAGCTACTTGGAAATTAGTTATTCGGTACAGGGTCTTGCTAAGTAACTAGACTTGTAGTGATGCTCCTATCTCAGCCTCCCCAGCATTGGGATTACAGGCACACACCACCATGCCCAGTTTCAGGGGCTGGCCCGGTGCAGAGCTGACACAGCATGCAGTATCAGGGATCAAACCTGGGTCCTTGTGTTTTCCAGGCAGATACTTAGACCATTGAGCTATCTCCCCAGCCCCAATAAAATTTTATGATGAGAAAAATCCTTGAAGTGTTTGGATCACCCTTAAGAGTTGAACCTGCCTCACACTAGCTCTGAGTGCCAGGCCAACTCTGCTGCTCTCTTTAGGCCTGCTACTTTACCTCCAGACAAAAGCTGGGAACATAAGCAAAATGGAAAATGTGCCAGTGACTGAACTGATGTCAATTTTTAAGGTATTGTGGCGCAGGCCTGTAATCCCAGCACTCAGGAGGCTGAGGCAGGAGAATTGTTGTGAGTTTGAGACCAGCCTGAACTACAAAGTGAGCTTAAGGCCAGCCTGAACTGCATAGTTAGACCCTATCTCAAAAAGACCGGAAAAAAAAAAATTAAGGTATGGTAATATATAGAGGAATAAACCTTGCCCTTGAGACAATAGTTGGGAGGCTTCTGTGCTTGAGAAGAGCTGAGGAAGAGTTTGTTCAGTTTGTTTTGAGTGTCGCAAAGTGGACTGGAGGCTGCACTGTGGAACCTCTAGGGAGCAGTCTGGGTAGTTCCTAAACATGCTATGAAACTCTAGCCAACAGCCCTAACCTGGATCTTAGCCTAGGGCAATGCCTTATGCCAGGAATTTTCTATGTTCTTTGCCCTTTGTAGGGCAGGTGATGGATCTTTTTTTTTTTTTTTTCCAGAACCGGGGATTGAACTCAGGCCCTTGCCCTTGCCAGGGAAGCACTTAGCCTACTGAGCCATCTCCCCAACCTGATGGATCCTTTTTTTTTTTTTTTTTTTTTGTCTTTTTGAGACAGGGTCTCACTATGCAGTTCAGGCTGTCCTTAAGCTCACTTTGTAGCTCAGGCTGGTCTCGAACTCACAATCCTCCTGCCTCAGCCTCCCGAGTGCTGGGATTACAGGCGTGCGCCACCACGCCCGGCTCTGATGGATCCTTTATATCAAGTCTGTTCCCTGATTCACAGTTTCTCGGAGCCACTTGGATATCTCACTGTTACTCCACATATGGGGGAGAGAGCCCAGAAATTTGTCCCAGGGGAAAGGAGGATGGGAAGGCAAGAGTCCTCTGTAGTCTCTTGCCTTTCCATCACCTGCTGAAAAGACCTGAGCAGTGCTAAGCTTTGCGGCACCTGCTTGTAGTCTCAGCACTTGGGGGGCAAAAAACAGGACTGCCAAGAGTTCAAGACCAGCCTGGATATAGTGAGACCCAGCCTCAAAAGGCAAAACAGGGCCAGCCAAGTAGCTCAGCAGATTAAAGTGCCTGCAAGCAGGCACAGGAGCCAGGGGTTCAATCCCCAGGCTTGCCTTGCCAGCCCTGCCCCCGGGGCGGGTTGAGATGGCATGTGAGACTGGGCGTGGTGGGGCACATCTGTAATCCCAGCTCTTGGGAAGCTGTAAACAGGCAGATCACTACACAGTCCAATCTAGTAGTGAGAGACCCTGAACACCCGACCCTTCCCTATTAAAAAAAAAAAAAAAAAGAAAAAACAAAAAGTCAAAATAAAACAAAAAAAAGCACATACAACCATTTCAGCAATTTGGCATGACTGGTTGGGAACAGTCTTCCAAGGCCAAGTAAGATATTTCGCATCATCCAAAGGAGGTAAGGCAAGGCAAAGACAGCCCTGCAGGCTTTCTAGTTCTCTGCTGAGACCAGGTATTTCCTTACTCAAATTCAAGACAGTGAGTTAGATGTTAAATAGAACTTCCTGAAGTCAAGAGAGCAAAGAAGGTCATTTCTTGGGCACTTGCTACAATGCCTAGGAGTTATGTACTCCTAAAAACATGCTAGGGGCAACGGCTTCTCCTTGTACTGTGTGCTACAAACTGAGGTGCTAACTCCAACAAGTAGTTTGTTCAAGACAGGGTCTATGTACTTCAGGCTGCCTTTGAACTATGTAGCCCAGAGCAGCCTTAAACTTGCATTGACACTCCTACCTCAACCTTTCAAGTACCACCCTGCCTGGCTAGTTTTTTGACCTTCAACAACTCTCCACTAGAACTCAACTCTACATGAGACCAGTTTTCTCTGGGTCTTCAAGGCTGTGAGCAATGGGGCAGTCTAGAGGCTGCAAGAGGAAGATGGTAAGGAGATGGTGGGGCAGAGGTGAGTCCTGAAATAGCTGCCAGTTTTCCTGTGACCAGTGGCCCTCTGGAGACACAGCTCCTGCATCTCTGCCTCCTGCGTGCTGAGCAGTGCCTCAGGACAATCACGTTCTGGGAACTGAATCATGCTTTGCCCACCCAGATGTCTTGACTTACCCCAGGCCAGGGAATTAAGAGTTGACCATGGGGGCCAAGGAGATGGCTCAGTGGAATAAGCACTTCCCTGGCAAGCACAAGGGACTGAGTTCAATACCTGGTTCAGCAAAAAAAAAAAAAAAAAAAAGAGTTGACCATCCAGGAGCTACTGGTCCAAAGACAAAGCAGCCTGGCTATCAACTAAACTCTACCCCAAGCATAACACTAAAGGTATCTTGTGACTGATAACCAGGAGAGGCCAGTCCAGACAGTAGAAGCACTTGGGAAGCTGTAAACAGGCAGAACTGTAGTCTTACTTCAGAGGCCTAAACTGAAGGACCCTTGCCTAGGAGCTGGCCCATTCCAGAGCAAAACATGCTACAGCACCTTTCCCATCATCCTCTTTCCCCACTCAACTTTACTAGGTTCTCTGCCACCCACAGTCACTCCTGCAAATGAGAAAAGTGAGGAGCAAGATTTTTCTTACTTGGCTAAGGGGAAAGCTTGCATATTAAGTTTCTGGAGCACAAACCCAGCCTTTCCAGTTAAAGGATGATTAGAGCTTCTGTGAGGACCATGGTTCCTCTCTTTGCTGTCACATGGCCTTCCCACCACTCATGTATGGGGAACTATAGAGACCAGGGAAATAGATGCTCAGAGGCAGTGGCATTGTAATAAAGACACTGCTTTTATTTAGTTTGATATGTTTCTATACAGAATGCAGAAAACACATCTTAAAATCATATAGAAGAAAATAAAAAACACGTCAGTGGTTGGTGAACACTTGAATGTGAGATTGGCTCTCCCTCTCAGAGTCCAAAGGCCATCTCCAGCCCAGCACTCAGGGAGGAGGCTGTCTGCAAAGGCATTGTTACTGTTGCTATTCTGTTCACTGCCCCATTGCCTCCAGTTGCTATGGCAACAGGCCATTCTCTGGTATCTGCTGGCACTGCCCGATGGTAGGGTTGCTAGGGACAACACAGCTATAGGAAGGCCTTTTAAAGCCCTCACCTGGAACACTGGGAATTATTTATTTTTTTGACAGGTCATCAGAAATAATCTCACCAAGTCAGGTCCTACTTGTGTTGTGCTCCTATTCTGGAAAGTGAGAAAAACTCCAGTAAAGACAGAGCTTGAAGGAAAGAAGCCTGATCACCAAGTACTAAGCTTTCAGCTACAGGCTCCTTGTGTAGAAGTACTGTTCACTTGAGTACCCTGCTGGGGGTTGGGCAGGGAAGAAGGGTGGCCCCTACGGGAGAAGGCGAGAAAAGGGCACTCTGGAGAAGAGCAGAATGGAGCCCCTACCCTCCTGCTGGTCATTCCCTCCTGAGGCAGCACAAAATCCTCTGCAAAACACTCGATATGGCTTAGAAGTAGCTGCTCCATGTGCAAAGGGAGCCTGCATCCACCCACCCACCCTCCATTAGGGAAGGGATACGTTATTGCAAAAGACATTCCTCCTTAAAAGTTATGCGAAATAACTCAGACATCAAGAAAAATCATGCTCAAAATGTTTTTTTCCAAAGGAGGAGGATGGAAGCAGAGTGGGCACCCCTGAGTCATGGGACAGAGATGCAGATGGATGGACGGATGTTCTGCTAAAAAAGGCAAAAGAAGTCCCAGTGTAATTCCAGAATTTAAGCCATTAGGAAAAGAACAGGGGAAATCATAATAAGCAAAGCTGTCAGTCCCATGGAATCAACACTAAGAGCTTTTACAAACTGCTATAAGCATCACCATTTTTAATCTTTTTTAATAAAACAATTGGAAGTTGTATAAAAACTTTAGTAAAAAATTAGCTTTGAGAGCCCACAGGTTTTTACTATGAACTATTGCTGGCACTCCCACCCAGCCACCAGACCTTTTCCAGTTTCAGGCCCAAGGCCTGGGACTGGAGAGCCAGAGAAAAGGGATGGGGCAGGTCAGGGCAGGGCTGTGGGCTGTTGGGACAAAGCGGCCAAGGTTAAGTGAGAAAAGAGCATCACATGACATAAAAATATTGCATCTTCACCAAAAGGTCCCCCACTGAGTGTTTAAAAAAAAAAAAAAAAAAGATATTCCTTTTAGGGGAAGGCGAAAAAAGAAACTAGGTTGATGTGGTCGATTTTTTTGACCTCGCAGGTACCCCCAAGAGCAGCTGGTCCACTTTGGAGCACCTAAGTTGGGGGCCATGACCACTGCCTCTTGGGAGTCCCTTTTCCATGGAAATGAAGACGCCCTGGTGGTGGGCCATTAGTGTGCATGGGGTGGAGATGGGGATGCCCATGACCCGAGAGGCCCCTCCAGCTTCCAGCCCCTGGCAACAGTGGGAAAGCAAGCCCAGCACCATGGCCCTGGCCCCCAAGCCAGGGCCAGGAGGCCCCCAGTCAGGCTCTGGAGTATCAGAGCAACCAAGTTGACATAGTGTGAAAAAATAGGATTCCTTTGATAAAAAATACTGTCCCTTGGTCTTCTCTAAGTTTGAAACACCCTGGGAGCTTATTTTTAGCAAAGCAATTCCCCATACCCACCCAAAAATTATACATACAAGTTTAGGTAAACAGCAGATTAAATGTAAAAACTTAACCATAACTTCTGCAAGTCCTTTGAATTTAATCTTTAGCTACTGTTTTCCATGTTACATCCTGCAGCTAGACACACGTGAATAGAAAAAACAGTACAGTTAGTGTTAAAGGCAAAACACAGGGAGCTGGGAGCCAACCCAGCATCACCTGCGAGTTCATTCACGGTTCCTCGCTCCCTCCATCTACCTCTACTCAAACAGTGCTTTCAGAGCCAGTCATCAAAACGCAGCGAAGAATTTTCTATGAACAAACAAAAAGCTGTTAGGCAAAAATAAAAATAAAAAAGTCCCCAAAGTCTCTCCAGCTGCTTTGGGGTTTGGGAGGACCAGAGGGTGGGCTTGTCTAGGCCCTGTGTCAGTTGTGTGCTAGGTCAGGTGTTGGCCACCGGTAGGCAATGATCTGCAGGCCACCGGTCTCCACAGACAACACCAAGTTGTCTCCAGGCCCCTGCCCTACCCCTGCCTCCACCCAGGCGCTTGTGGGTTAAGGGGGGACATAGGGAGGAGGTGACCGGTATGGGGTCATATTCTTGGGACGGGAACCCTTGCCTTCCATGGGTGCTGTGAAGGGTGGTGGGGGCTGGTAGGGAGGTGCATTGGGGTCCTCATCCCGCAGGGGCGTGTATTCTCCCATGGTGTCCTGATTCAGGGGAGTGGTCTCGGGCACACTCTGGTTGGGGTATTCAGGAGGGGGAAGGGGAGCCTTCTCCTCCTGCAAGATAAGTGGCATGCTGGAGGAGGGTGGGGGCTTGGAGTCATCCAACTCATCAGCGAAGATTATAGGTACCCCCTTCTTGATAAAGGTAGCTTGGTCCTCGAGGGTGAGCTTGCCCTTCCGCTTCTTGCGATAGCAAATCATGGCAATGATGCCAGCAATGAGCAGGATGGCTGCAACCACTACAGCTGGGATGACTGTGTGCAGGTACACATCGTCCTCACTGCTCTTCTCAGGGTCTCTGTCTGGTACCTCTGTGGGTGGCACCTCTGAAGGCACCCTCTTGGGTGGCACAACAGGGATAAACTGTAAGTGCCGACAACTGCCAGAGCCTGTCACAGCAATGCTCATGGCCTTGAAGTCAGGCTCCAGGGCATTGGAGAAAGTGGACCTGGGTTTCCCGTTATCTTCAGCAATTCTCTTGCTCAGTGCTATGATCTGTTCTTTGGGGCAGGGCTCCAGGGGCAGTGTATTATTGGTCCACTCCACCAGGATGGAGCCCTGTGTGATATTCTGCAGTGTGATGGTGCTGCAGTTTCGGTCCCCAAAAGCAAAGGCCAGCTTCTTGACCAAGGCAATCTTCTTGTGGATGTCATTCACCACTGGTGCTGGGTCACCTGCAAATTTGGCCTTGAACCTTGCAGGAGCCCTGTCCCCTTGAGGGCGCTTATGAACATGGATCTCAAAGGCATCTACAGCTGACAGGCCCCCTTTGTCTGTGGCATGCATGAAATATTCATGCTTACCCACATGACTGCTGTCAGGCAGACCATACATGAGCTGGCTGTTGCTATTAAACTGCACCCAGGACTTCTCACCTATCAGCTGCTGCTCCCGCAGCTTCAGAGTCAGCTTTAGTTTGTCAGTGGTGGTATCTTCATTATCATAGAAGGTGTCTGATGGTATTTTCACCTCAAAGTAAGTGCCCACCCATGCATCTACCTTGTCAATGTGGTTCTTGAGCTCTGGGCGCTGGTTGGGTTCACCCCCACGGGGCACTCCGCTGGTGGTGGTACGGATGCGAGTAGGTGGTGAAGCTGTTTCTAATCTAGTGATGGGAGCTTTGGTGGTAACTCGGGGCCCTGGTCGGGGTGTCCGTGGTTTCTTGGTTGGCCTGCGAGTTGTTGTTGAATCAGTTGAAGGCGTTGCTGGTTTTGGTGTGGATACTCGTGGCTTCTTTGTGGTAGTTGTGGGAGGAGTAGCGACTGCTGTGGGTTCCATATAGCCAGGAATGGTCATCGTTGGGCGAATCTGTCCAGGAACTATGGTACCAGCTTCTGACACCCGAGTGGGCTGGATGGGGCCCAAGGTTGGGGTCTGAATAATGGCACCTCGAGTCCGAATAGTGACTGTGGGCTTCCCAGGAACAGGATCCCTGACTGGAGGAATCATGGTCTCTGTTGGAGGAGCAATGGCTGGAGATGTGGGAGTGGGCACTATTCTGGATGGTGGCTCCAAGATAGCTGTAGTTGGGGGTCCAATGGCTGTGACAGGTGTGGGTGTGGCATGGATCTGCCTTCGGATTCGTTTGGGAAGAGCAGGCTTCTTATTGGCAATGTGCCAACCCACTACAGGGTAGCCAAGCTGGGAAGACATAGCACCCTCCCTGGCAGGAACCTCTACACCATGAATGTCAGGCACATTATTCTGGTTCAGGGAGCAGCCCAGCTTCCAGGAGAGCAAAGCCCCATTCTCTACCACTTTTTTTGCATTTCCTGGACCAGCCATGAAGGCTGACATGTCAAACAGCCTATTATTCACCACTGGTACTAACTTCATATTGTGAATATCCACTTCTGAGAAGCTCTGCATCCTGTGGAGGAGGTCGATCCTTTGCTTTGGGGTCATTTTGGTGAGGTCAGCATCCAGAATCACTGTCAGAACAGTCACTGGCTCATCAGCAGCACAGACAGATGACACTACCTCACCAGGATCTGGTGAGGCTGTCCTTATGGACTGTGGTTCACTGTGGTCTTCAGGGTAGACCTCAATGGAAAACACACTGGAGGTCTGAGGGAGATGGCTCCCATTGGCCACCAAATGTGCAGCACTCACTGAGATATAATGCACACCCTTATCGGTGTCAAGGGGGAGACCCTCTAGGGCGTGACTCTGTGAGTCCCAGTGCAGCCAAGATGGCAGAGCCTCCTTCCCAGCTGCTGACACCTAGAAAAGACACAAGTATGTGTTACAAGTGCTTTCATCATAATACAACCTACAGGTAACCCGCAGTTAATCACTGGCCTATTAATTCAAAATTCCTGTTGGGGAACTTAACTCCTCTCCATCAAAGAGGTACAACTCGGGCCTAGAAAGAGAGCTCAGTAAAATAAGCACTTGCCTGGCAAGCTCAAGGTCCTGAATGCAAACCCTGGTACTGCCAAAAAAGTTTCAGAGATCTATTTAGGGGCTGGGGAGATGGCTCAGTGAAATGAGTGCTTCCCTGGCAAGTACAAGGGCCTGAGTTCAATCCCCG
>PVKA01048509.1:0-13745 GCA_004027165.1 Ctenomys sociabilis
TCTCTCTCTCTCTCTCTCTCTCTCTCTCTCTCTCTCTCTCTCTCTTTCTTTCTTTTTTTCTTTCTTTCTTTCTCTCTTTCTTTCTGTATTTTAGTGCAAGGTCTACAGAGTCTCACTATACAGGTCAGACTTGTAGTGATCTGCCTGTGTTCAGCCTCCCAAGACCTGGGATTACAGGGATGTGCCATCACGCCCAGTCTCAATCTCTGTCTCAGCACGCCTCAGGAGTAGGGGTGGCACAGTGTGCCAGGGATTGAACCCTGGCCACTGAATCTGCCTAAGCGGGCACTTTAATTTGCTGAACTACTTGCCCACAGCCCCCTTCCCTTTGTATTTCTTTAAAAAATTAGATCTGTTTTAATAGATTGGCTAGATTGGATGAGCTATTCTATAGAATATAAATGTTGGGGCCCTTTGGGAGCATATCCTGCCCCTATATACCTAGTCACTCTCAAGCACACTCCAGGCATAGGACTCCAGAGATGGTACTGGAGCCACATTGATCACCCAGGAGTCCTGCTAGAGGACAAGTGATGAAGGAAAAATTTTAACTATGGGACCACTGAAAATTTTACTTAGGCTGAATTCGATGTTCACAACAAAATTTGAGTTTCTCTTACTTCACCATCAGTGTCGGTCTAAGGATAAGAACCGGGAACAAAAGGCAAAGGCTGCATGGTCTAGGAGCAGACAGAGTTCCCACCTGGGCTGTGCCCCTGGCACAGGCTTGCTGGCTCATGCTGTGCAACTGATGTGCTCAAGGGAAATTCCAGACTCAGAGATAGGGAAAACAGCAGCAAGCACATTCCTTCTGCCCACCAGGCCACCCAGGATGTCATCAGTGCCCACTCCTTGACCATCCTCTCCTTTCCTACCCTAAGTGGGTGTAACTTTTCCCTCTGTGGTCCTGCTGAGAATTGCAGAGTCCTGACTCTTGCTCATTTGGAGCCCATCCCTACTGTCTTTTCCCAAGCTGGGTGTGGTACTCCTGGAGGCGAAAGCAAAAGGATCAGTGTTAAGGCCCAGTGTCAGCAACTTAGTGACTTAGCAAGACCCTATTTCAAAAATTTTTTTAAAAGTTTGTAAAGTGTTGGAGGTATAGTTAGTACAAAGGCCCGGTTTCAATCCCTAGTTCCATAGATGATAGATAGATAGATGATAAATACATAGATAGATAGATAGATAGATAGATAGATAGATAGATAGATAGATGATAGAATTCTAATGTCTTTATGGTCTCCTACTTACCTTTGAAGTAGAAGGCTGCATTAATTTTGGGCTCAATGCCTAGGAATTTCCTGCTGATCAGTTGAGGATAGCCAGGGTCCATGAACTTTCTCCTTTCATCATACCTGAGCAAGAAATCACCAGAAGGAAGTCACTCCAAAAGTAGACTTTATGACATGACTGCAAACCTAACATTTGTCCCAGGAGGCTGCTCCTGAAAGGCCTGAACTGTACTGATTAATGTAACTAAGGGGTGAGCAGCCTGCTCCTTGACTGAAGGCCCCTGCGGTACTTGGAACCTTGGCATCTAGACTGGTGGAGACTTCCGCCGTTACCCCTCAGTGCTTTCCCTGCTCTTGGTTCCCTCCAGAGCCTGGTATTGAAGCCAGATTTTGGGTACTGCAATCCCATGCAGACTCAAGTTATTTGGCTCTTTGTTGCTGCTTTAATTTCAAAACTTTCTACTGAAACAAAATCAATTATTTTTTCCCAATAAGATAATAGAAGGCAAGGGTTTAAAAGCCATGGATCCAAAAAGCTTTAAACATACATGTTAGAGAGAAATGAAAAATAAACCATTTTGACATATCCAGGCTTCTTAGACCCTAGAGTTTTTCTTTGTTCTGTTTTACCAAGGAGCAAAAGAATTTTTATTTTTCTTTAGACTTCCAAGTAGCAGTGGAATCTATTTGTTATCAACTTAGTTGTCCAAATATCTATTGCTTGTCATGAGTTTAATAATTGCAGGCCCTTGTTTCTGTCTTTCAAGGGAAGAAAAATCTTGGCCCAGGTGGAATCAGAAAAGGATAGGCAGACACTGGTCAGAATTAAAATGTTAGTGTTATTGATAGGCTATGAATTACATCAGTGTGTGGATTCTTAAGAAAGTTCTAGCTGCTAAAATCAAGCATTCTTCTCTTGGGATGGGGGTGCAGCTCAGTGGTAGAGTTTTTACTCACCACACTCAGGGCTCAGGGTTTGGCCTCCAAGGAAAATATGTTGTATTTCTCAAATTAGGCTAAGGTTGTTGTCAAACTCATGCCATAAGCATGTGGCATTCAACTAAAGGTAGGTGCTAACTTTAATTTAATTTATTCATATTTTTGGTACCAGGGATTGAACTCAAGACCTTGCACTTTTCAGCCAGGCTCTATGTGCTGAGCTATCTCCCTGGCAGGTGCTGAATTTTAAATGTTTAAGAATAAGTAGAGCTGATACTGTTAACCTTCTTAGTGCAACCTTCTGTGTCTATCTTGGCCTGTATCATCCATCCAGGAAGTGATTGGTTTCCTCAGAAGAGGGTACAGGGCAGCAGTGGTGAATCTAAGGCATTCACAATGAGGTAGATTGTTCGAATCATTGAAAGCTTTTACAGGTTTGCCATCACTGGTATGAAGAATCCTGGTCTACTTCAAAATTAGCCTCTGGAGAGAAAACCAGACAGCTGCTCAGATGAACTGCTGGCTCTGACTGGCCTTCTGATTCCTTGTCAGGGTAGACTTGTCAGGCACATACCATTGAAGGATGGGTTGGCTTCCTCCATGTGTCTTCTGGGTACAGTAATCATGGAGAGGAGTCTAGAAATTCACACACCCTAAAAATGACTGTAGACTAAATAATAGGTCTCGTGCATCTACAACACTAGTTTTCCAGTGCTTCCACTACAAGCAGCAACACAGCATTTTATTGCAAGTATTCTTTTAGTTTTTTTACCCCCCACCTCACAGTGTTGGGTAGTAAACCCAGTCTCTCAAGTGCTCTTCCACTCAGGCACACCTCCACCCAAAAATATTCTTTTAAAAAACACATTATATAATGTCTCATGTGTCAGAAGCCAAAATCACAGAGGAGAGGACCAGGCTGACAGACAACTACTTCTGGCTTCTGTTTCCTTGCACGCTCGCTCAGGGAGGTTCAGTCTGTCTGAGGCCTTGCACAGCAAGGCTGCCTTCTGGTCCATTCCTGCCTCACAAGGCCGCGGGGGCACAGTGCCAGAGGGGGAAGCTCACCTCCAGTACTGGTCGTCTACAAAGAAGTAAGTCTTAGAGTACAGCGGGTTGAAGAGAGCTGCATCAAGTTTCTTCACATGCTGGGGGAGGCCGAGAGAGTGTATGCTCCTGGGATAGTTTGGCTGTGGTCTTAAGTTACTAAGTAACCAGTACTTATCATCTGTGGAGACAAAAAAAATGGTACATTAGAACTAGACAGTAAAGTACTGACTTGGCACAACATGCTTTTTCCCCCAGAGTTCCAAATGTTTTGCTGCACTTGCTTTTCTGGAGCAGGGTCTGTCTTCTGGCTTTGTGTCCCCTCCCCTGTGGACATTCCTATCTTATATTTTACAAACTTTCCTCAAATGTTGCACATATTTCCTGGGCAGTTAAGCAACTATAACCTACAGTTTGGAGCCAAGTTCAATAAAAGGAGGGGTACTTCTTTGGTCTCCATCTACAAAAAGTAGCAACATTTCTGCAACTCATTTCTTTTCCTTAAAGTATCTTCAAAAGCAAAGTTAAGTATTTTTTTATTTTTTTCTCTTTCCTTAATTTTTTTTCTTTTCCTTTTTGTTTTTTGTACCAGGGATTGAACTCAGGGCCTTGCACTTATTAGGCAAGTGCTTATAACACTGAGCTATCTCCCCAGCCCTCTTCTTAATTTTTTATAACCGTTTTCTTTCTTTTTCTAATTTTCCATGCATATTCTGGCAATCTGAACAATTATTATTATTATTTTTTTTTTTTTTGTGGAACCGTGGATTGAACTCAGGCCTTTGCACTTGCCAGGGAAGCACTTATACCACTGAGCCATCTCCCCAGCCCCTTGAACAATTAATTTGAAGGCAACACTATGCATTACAACAAATACTGTCAAATTCATATTATTGTGTTTAGTGAGATCCTATGTCATTTGTAATTTTTTCTTTTTTTAAATATTATTTTGTATTCTCTTCAAAAACTAGAAAATTTAAAAAACTAAACATTGGAATTACCTTTAAAAAGATAAACTTGGTTTCTGGCTTCAATTTCATAGGCAGCTTGAATGCCAAGTGGCAAGGTTGGCCACAAGGAAGACATTAAGCTCACTCTGACTTTCGGCTCCTCAAGGGACTTCCACCAGATGAACCTGCCACGAAGGAGTGCACGGTAAGCATTACTGCAGGGTAAGTATTCAAGCTCCTTGGTTCAAGAATGCAAAGAGCTGTGAAATGCTTAAGTATTTTGTCCCATGATTTCCCACCCCAGGCTATGGGCTTCTAGGAGCTCCACAAGGAAAGGATCCTATTCAACATGACAGTGACTCCAGCAGGCAACTTGCTCTATTCTGGAGCTTGAAGTCTGGGGTGTGGTCTAGTCTAGGCCCACAGTCTGTTTGCCAGTTTTCTAACTGACCAGAAGACACCTCATATCAGGTGTTTGTTTTATAATCTCACAGATGAGGAGGATTTGTCCTCTCCACCAAATATTAATCTTCTATACTGCACCCACATACCTCAATCTGTGTTTTAAGACATAAATCATAAGGTATCTTGGGATCCTCTTTTCTATATTTTTTATATTCTAAAAATACATAGAACTCTTGCACAGCCTTAGTTCCAAACTTCACTATTTTTATCTATAACTATAATAGTTGGGCTTCTCTGCTGCTTGTCTTCTAGTAAGTTCATTTTGTGTTTATGTTTTGAGACAAGGTCTTGCTACATTGCCCAGATTCAGTTTGATTTAGAGATCCTCCTGTCTCAGCCTCCCAGAATCCTGGGATTATAGATATGCATCACCATACACTGCACATTAATTTTTATGCACCAATTTTTCAGTTAAAATACAAACACAGGGCTGGGGTCATAGCTCAGTGGCATAAGTGCTTGTCTGGCAACCATAAGGTCCTGATTTCAATCTCTGGTACTGAGATAAATGAATAAATACATAAATAACACAATTAATTTTACTGTTTTCCTGCTTTAAAATCATCAAAAATCTGATATAAGTCCCTGCTTATAATTTTCATCTATTTCTCAATCTCTCTCTCTCTCTCTGACACACACACACACACACACACACACACACACACACACACACACACAGTTATAAATTAACTAAAATGATCCTACCGGTCTTTAAAGAAAAATATTTTCGCTCCCATTTTAGTGACAGCATCAAAACTCAAATTGGGTTCACAGGCAAGTGGTGTTTTGCTTTCAGGATGTGGCACTGGTTGGCGTTTTGCTGGACTCCCTGAAAATACATTTCAAGAAGCATTCAGAAAAATCTGTGTATTTTGATCATAGGAGAAAGAAACATTCTTTTATGAAACAATCCATTTTCTATATAAGAATGCATCAAAATCAATTTAAGTTTCTGTAAAACTCATTAGAAGCACACACTAAGAATTTTTCCCACATGGCTGCAGCATCAATCATGGAGGAGAATAATTTGATCTCTTTGATTTTTTTCCAGTTGGATTGTTTTCTCTTTGTGCCTTCTTCAATAATGTCAGACAGAAAGAACACCAGACTTGAGGCCTCAAGTTTAACACACTAAGTCTTGTACCCCCTTCAGTGAGATGAAGATAATATTATTAGATTATTCATAAAAGTGACTAACTTTAGCTGGTAGAATGATAAAGAAGTCCAACTCACCATAGAGGGATTGAATGCCATGGATGTCATCAGCAGAGAGGCGAAACGTTTTAGGGTCAAGATAACCATAGTTGGGGAACATTATGGCCTTCCGATCGCTGGAATGGCCAAGCCCCAGCGAGTGCCCAAGCTCATGAACAGCAACGAGGAACAAGTTTCTGCCTACAGGGAAACCACCCCAGAGGGATAAAGCCGTGAGACATATGTCATCTGTTTTCAGCTGACACAGAAAAGTATATGCATTTGTAGGGTACCATGTGACATTTTGACATTGTGTACATTGGTGTAATATTCAAATGAAGGTGAAAATATCTGTCTCCTTAAGTATTTATTGTATTGTAATAAGAACATTCCAAATCCTTTCCTCTAGCTTTTGGAATGATTCCCTGTGTAACTACTACCTATAACTGTATAGCAGTGTGCCAGAGCTTCTTACTCTTATCTCACTGCTCCGATCTTCCCTCTCCCTGAATCTCGCTGGTTGCTGGTAACCCCTAGCATATTCTCAATGTATTGAGATCAACGTTTTTAGGTTTCACAGTGAGTGAGATCATGTGGTGCTTGTCTTTCTGTGCTCAGATTTTTCACTTCCCATGATGACTTTCAGTTCTATTCACATGGCAGGATTTCACCTTTTTATGACTGAGTATCATTTCATTGTATATAGCATTTTTTATTTATTCATTAGTTGATAGACATTTATGTTTTCATTTCATCCTTGTAAGTTTGAAAACAAAGATGAAGCATCTGACACAATGAAAAAGAAGCATTTTAAAGGGCTTAAACTCTTTCCTTGTTCCTTGAATAGGGTTTATTTACTTCGGCATTGCTGATGGTATAAATCAGATAATTCTCTGCTATCACGGTGGTCTTCTGCATTATAGATGTTTACACATTTGTGTTTTACCACTAAATGCAAGTACAACTTCCCCTCTAGTTTTAACAATGAGAAAAATGTCTCCAGATATTGTCAAATATCACACTGGGAACAAAGTTGCTTCCAGTTAAGACTATTGCATTGGTGGACAGGTAAAATATCTTCTGTTGTAGAATCTTTCAAACAAGCCATAGCTGCGTGAGTGGAGAGTTAAGCCTAGCTAGTGAGTCCTCTTTTCAAAAGACAAAAAGGCAAGAGCTAAATTACTCTCTCCATTCTGCATAAGACTCTGGGTAAATAAATGAAGCCTTTGTCTAAACTTGAATTTTTTTTCTCCTCCCAGTTCTCCTAATGTTTTTATATAAAAACCATCATCATTGGTCTTCATTTCCAAATAATGTATTTAGGTTTACACCCTATTTCTCACCAGATGGCATGTCCATGGGCAGGACTCTGCCCCATTCATTTCCATATCCAAACATTATCACTCAACACCATGATAGAAACTCAGTATCATTGATGTAACTGCTCTTTTAATCTATTGGGTCAAAAATAGGCTGAAAATGAGCATCTTAAGGTAGAATTTTTATAAATAACTTTGAAAGCATACACTCAAGTCAATTAAAAAATAAGAAAAAAAATTAAAAATAAGGCCAATGGAAAGGAAATAATGTGTTCAGAGTCAGCTTTACCACAAACTAGCCATTACCCTTCCCCTGGTCTCAGTTTTTCCATCTGCACAGAGCTGCATCAAATAACTTTTCTAAGATACTTTAGAATTCCAAAACATTGAGTGTAGCTAAGAAACCCAATTGTCTTACTTCAGATGAAGAGTTGATGACTCCCACTTACCTCAGATGAACTTGAAATACATTTAATCTGTATGGCTAAGGGTTTCCAGTTCACTAAATACTTAATCCTACATGATTTGCTTTAATAATAGAATTTGATAAGCCTTAAGCTATGTGTCAGACTAAAAACAGCCTTTCTAGTGGACATATTGTCTTTAAAAATATTGGCCTGTAACATGTACAGTGTTGGCCAGAGGGAGGATACTGAGTAATCCATATTCTTTCTCCCTGTTTAATTTCCACCCAAGTGAGTTTCATAATGTATTATTCTTAGTACAGAATTAAAAAGGCTACTGGAAGGTTTGACTTTTCCCATGGTGCTAATCCCCCCAAATGACAGATGAGCTTACTCCCTCCTGGCCTCCACCATCTGAGACATAGGATGAGCAGCATGGCTAGTAAGTGCACACATGTGCTGTTAAATAATTGGCTGGACATTCTGAAAAATGTGCCAGGACTGCACGATGACCATCATCATGTGCTTTCCTATGTGGACCTCCAAATTCTTCATAAGTTTACATTTTTGTATCTCTACAAAGTTATGCAATTATGGCATCATAAAGTGAATCATACACAAAAACCTTATCTTATGTCTTGACACTCAGAGAATTAATCCTGGTGTTTGCCTTTGAGTTCATGGATTTTGCTATCAAGATCAAAATTACAACTTCTGCCTCGCCAGAACTAATGAACTTGCTTATAGCTCATACAGTTCTTAGAGACTGACTGTTAAGGATAATTTTTTAAGCTAATCTAGTCCAAAAGTCTCAAGTCATAAGGAGTGAAGTTGAGACTCAGATATAGTGTTAAGTTTTATTTAGAAACATACTTATGATTGAACAGAGGTTTTCACGCTATAATCTTTTCTCAACATGTTGTCTCTGCAAGTTAGTACCTACTGTAAATTTTATTTGCCTTTTGTGAGCTCTGTGCTTGTTTGCTCCCTACCTCTGAAGTCTGTGCTCCAGGTTTCTGCCTCATCAAAATGTGCGTCTCCTCCGCGACCAAATCCAGGCCCAAAAGCGTGAGCTAAGGTCCCATCTTTGCCATCAAAAGGATTGAAGTCACCATGATCTTTGAAAAACAATGAAAGAAGATTAAGTTCTTCTGTCTATGCTACAAATCATGTCAAATCACACCGATGAGGTCCGAGCTCTTTACCTCCATAAGCAAAAAATATCATGATGTCAGCCTCGCCTGCATTTATCTTTCTGAATTTCAGTGGGGTCACATCACTCCACACTTGAAAAGCTTTTTGAATGGCATAGTCCACATCCTGACGCCTCATGTCGGGGGTGTAATTATTGATTCTTTAAGCAAATAAGAGAGAAAACATATGGAAGCCACGTGTTAATGTTGCCTCATCAGGATATTTTAGTTTTCTGACTGCTGCTGGATGATGAGTCATTTCATAAATCAAGAGTCCTGATTTTTTTTTTTTTTTTTTTTTTTTTTTTTTTTTTTTTTTTTTTTTTTTTTTTTTTTTTTTTTTTTTTTTTTTTTTTTTTTTTTTTTTTTTTTTTTTTTTTTTTTTTTTTTTTTGCAGAACCAGGGATTAGAACTCAGGTCCTTGCGCTTGCCAGGCAAGCGCTATATTCTACTGAGTCATCTCCCTGGCCCGCACCCCTCCAATTTCATTTTTAAAATGCTTATTTAAGTACGAAACCTTAATTACTTGGACAACTTTCTCCTTCATCAAAATTTAATGCAATTTTTCCTTACTTATGTGTAATAGGTCATCACTGAGAAGGCTTTATTTTACAGAAGCTTTGCCTTTTGTCTCTGCTTCTGGACTCTCAGTCTTAGCCAGCTTGATTATAAACTTTCTCCCATCCCTGCTTATATTTATTCACCTTCCTCCTCCTTTTATTTGCTGCTTTTTTTCTGGACTCAGTTGCGAGTCAAGCAATTGCAGCCCTTCCTTGAGTGAACAGTCCTCTCTGCTAGAGACAAGAAAACTCAGTGCCGAGATAGTGATAATGACTGACGCAAGCTGTCTGTCTGTTCCAGAAAGCAGGTTACCATCTAAATAGTTCGGCACTCTGGGATCCAGACCAATGGGGGAGTAGAAAGGGCATGGCTTTGTACAGCTCCCTTACCTGTAGGTGATAACATGGTTCTTCCACACCTGCCCCCTGGACAGCGTGCTGAATGCGTGCACGTCAGGCACCCCACATCGAGGTGCGTGCATCACCTGCAGGGTATGTCTGTCCAGTTGCCTGGTCACTTCCAGCCCAAAGAACTCCTGCATTTCCTGGATTTTTTCTTCTAGAATGTTTGTATGTAATTTCATCTTGTTCACTGGATTGCTGTCTATTTCATTAAAGTTGTAATATTTTATCAAATAGTTCTAGAAAAAGATATATTCAATAAAGCATTAAAATATTTTGGTTGGCATTTCTATATATATGACTCAGCTGCACACTTATGTTTTTGAGCCAAGCATTTCAGTCACCACTTGTTATTTTCTGGACAGTTATAATGAGAAAATATTTTTAATTTTCTGAGGTAGCAAATGCATGTCGTAAATTTTTAATCAATATTTGCTCCTGGTAGAAAAATCGTCATGTTTTTATTACTTCAAACTTGTTTCTACTTCATTGCAAGAAAGTCCTGGCATTCCATAAATGTCAGTCTTTACTGTTAGGATACTTAAATTGGGATAGCAACCTCTAACTTAGCTGGAGGTGCAGCTCAGTGGATGAGCCCTGCCTGTTTCATGGCTTATGTGTAGATGCTCCCCAACCCCAGCCTCATGCATCACTGGTGGGGCTTTCAGAGGTGGCTGGATCTAGGGTGTGTGCTGCTAGGTTATGTGTGTAATGCTAGGCTCGAGGGCATGCAGTTACAGAGTTAGTCCTCTGACTGCATGGCACAGTTCTGGGCATAGGAAATGGGAAGGCCCATGTGAGCAAGCTCATAGCCTAGGAGGAATATAAGTATAGAATAAAGGAAGTATGATGAAATTGTTGAATAGGAGCTCTGAGCAGTTAAATAAGCGGCTGAAATCTCAGCTTTTGAATTGGCACAAAAAGACTAATTTAAAATAAAATAATAGCAGTGAACCCCAATTACATTGGATCAATATTCCTTGGTCATAGGTTTTTAGTACAAGGGACACATATCATCAATTTCATAACACTTCTTCAAAGCCAGCATTTCTCTTTTATATTTCTCTATGGCAAATAAAAATTCAACACAAAACTAGTCTCTGATACCACTTTTCAAATGACATTCTTCAAAATAAAATTAGTAAGGGCAATAAATATTAAAGATAAAAATCAAGCTAGGTAAATTCTAAGTGTCACTACTTACTGTAGCAAATTCTATGGAATTTTTCAGTTCTGTTTCATTGTGGGGATGCAGAGGTCCAGAGGCGGTGACCGGCAGGACCAGGATCAGCAGGAGAAACTTCATTGCTGCCTGTCCCTCTGGAGCGCCTCACTTCAGCTGACACTTAACTGTCCCTATTTATATAACCCACGACCCAGACTATGAAATCCTTGGAGTGACTCACAGCAGGTATCATTTCTGCATCTCAACGCCCTTTGTCTTAGTTACTTTTCTCTCATTGCTGGGACAAAATTCCTGGCAACCAAGTGAAAGAGGGAAAGGTGTATTTAGCTCACAATTTGGGGAGGTTTCAGTCCACGCTCAGCTGGCTCCAAGCAGGGTGGCACAGCACAGGGACAACTGTTCATGGTGGTGGAAGACATAAAAGTAACAAAAGAAAGAAAGGGGGTAACAAGCCAGGGTTCCTCTCTGCAGTGCAAGCAGGCCGCCTGTCCTAGGTCAGGCGTAGCCCTCAGACCACCTCCAAGCCCTTCTTTTGCACAGATTGAGGATGTTTACCAAGTGAATACCCGGGCCCCTGCTGAGTTGAGCTGGAACCCCTGTAACTCTGTTTCCTGCGGTGAGGGTATGGAAACAAGAGGTTCATGTTTAACAAGCTGTCTTCACAAAGCCGACCCAGATGACCGCAAGAAGCTTTGAGGGGGACATCCAGACACAAGCCACAGCCCCAGGCAAGTCAAAGCATACCGGTATTGGCCCAGTCACTGAGGCATCCCAGAGTATAATTCTTTAAAAGGATAAGCAAGCTTCTACTTACACCCATTCTACCAAATAAATGTTTGTGCAAACAAAAATAAAAGCAAACCCAAGCACCTAGACTGGAAGATAACTTACAATATAGTTTTAGAAAACTTAGTATTAGCTTTCATTGTAATACTTGCTCAGTATTCATTATGAGTAGATAAGTTTTACAATATATTTTAAAGGACCACATAAAGAGGGTTTTTTTTTTCTTCTCTACACTAGATGAGTCCTCTCTGAGCTGAAAAGAGAACTGTGACAAAGAAACTTTATGATTAGCAAGGGAAAGCTTGCAGCATCACCATGCTTTGATGTTTGTTCTGTATGTTCTGTAGGACCTAATTCTATTATTCAAGATCTTTTGCCATCAAACCCAAAAACCACTTTCAAAAAAGTATCAGGAGAGACACCAGGGGCAAACTTAACCTACCTCTCAAACTGTCTAGAGGGAGCAGGATGAGGGTTAACACCATTCATTCAACTTCGGATGATAGGAAAAATTTGCCTCTGGAATCCTTCCACTGGGCCGGGGAGACAGCTCAGTGGCATCCGCACCTGCCTGCAGGTGCAAAGTGTTGAGTTCGATTCCCGGTACCGAAAACAAAAGTAGACCCCTTCCATCTCCTTATCAATTCCGCTGCCCTCTCTCTTGATCTAATTCTGTCATTTCTGGACTCTGCCCCTCATATTTGAAGACTGAAGACATTTAAGAGTCTAGGAATTCTCTCCAAAGACAAACAGCAGTGCTAGGAGGGGACAGGTTGGTGCAACACAGCTGCCAGTTGTGCCACAAGCTACCTGTCACGCAATTCTTCGTGAACAGTCTTGTGGATGGAGTGGGAGGCATGTGGTGATGTGCTACGACTTAATCACTCCTCAGACTCACCTCTCTGGCCTTTCTTTTTCTAAGTCAGAGACTCCAGAATAATGATTCCTTTTTCAAGTAGAAGGAAAAGCAGGCTCTGTGCATTCTCCTGCAATTCTACCTCGGAGCTCTGCCATTGTCAAGTGCCATGATTTACCCTCTTGGGTTTTCAGGTGTTTCATTTGAAACACAGATAATGACTCTTACCCCTTTGTTCTTCTGCAGTGATGAAATGAGACAGTGGATGATAAGCACTAGCATACAGGAGAGTTGCTCACCAAGAGTCCTGCTCTCTCCTCTGGCCCGAGTGGAAGATCATGCCACTGAGTCTGTAAACAGATGAAGAAGGAGAAGGAGAAGGAGGAAGGAGTAGGAGGAAGAAGAGGAAGGAAGAAGGAAGAAGAAGAAGAAGAAGAAGAAGAAGAAGAAGAAGAAGAAGAAGAAGAAGAAGAAGAAGAAGAAGAAGAAGAAGAAGAAGAAGAAGAAGAAGAAGAAGAAGAAGAAGAAGAAGAAGAAGAAGAAGAAGAAGAAGAAGAAGAAGAAGAAATATGGGAAAATTGTATGCAATCTTTTCAAACAATAAACACAGTTTAACAGTCACAAATGGAGCATAGCAGAGTTGGATTAGAAAGTAGCAAAAAAAAGGGGGGGGTATTTTTTAAAATACAAGAGGGACTGGTTTTCTGACTTCTGTATTGTTCATGCCAAAAACTAGCTTGAAGTTAGTTTATGCTCAGTAAAGGTGTGAATGATTTAGGTGGAGAATACTAAGGATATCAGCAGTAAAGGCCCCAAGAGGAGCAACTGTTACTTAGAGGGTTAGGTCTGAGAAGCCCACCACGTGAAGAAAGACTCTAAGAGACGTCCTCTCATGTAAAAGCAAGGGGATTTTATTTTTCATGCATGTATAGGGCTCACTGAACGCGCAGGAACAGAGAGCCTGGAGCTGACTGTGGGCTGGGTTTTAAGCCCGAAGACAAAGGGAGGAGGGGTTTTGTAAGCGCGGTTATAGAAGCGAATGGCATTGGTTAGTTTAGGTTGACCTTTAAAATAATTGGTGGGTTTGAGAATATATGACTTTTTAAAGAAACTAAGAGGGCTAGGCCATAGGGCAACCATTAGTTAACTCTGTGGTTTTAGCTGTTTCCCGAGAATGGCTGGGTCAAAGTGACTTATTTTATAAGAATGTTCCCA
>PVKA01048510.1:0-13745 GCA_004027165.1 Ctenomys sociabilis
AAAAAAAAAAAAAAAAAAAAAAAACCTTAAGGCTGCACTTGGTGGCATATACATGTAATTCCTGCCCAGCTTGGCCAACTTAGTGAGACCTGGTCTCAAAAAGGGGAACTGGGAATGCTGCTCAGTGCATTGGCCCAGGGTAAGGGCAAGGGGGAGGGGTTAAAATTTAGACGAGTGCTGGCTAGATAGATTAGCATACTAAAGTGCCTACTTAAGCAGAGTGCAGCGACTGGGGCTCAATCTGGTGTGTTGTGCACCCCGTCCTCCCCCACCACCACCACCACCACTCAGGGCATCCTGAGACTGCAAATAAGACTAGGCGTGGTGATATGCACCTGTAATCCCAGCACATTGGAGGCTCAAAACAGGAGAATCACTACTAGTCCAATCTATGTAGTGAGACCCTGTAAACCCTGTACTAAATACATTAAAAAATTAAAAAAAAAACATTTAGGTGATATTCTCAAAATATAAAATTGCCCATTTTAAAAATAAAAAAATCAGGGCATTTGGTACATTCATTGTTGTAGAGTCACTATCTGTCTAGTTTCAAAACCTTTCATGACTCCAAAGGAAACCTCCCACCTACTAAGCAGTCAAGTCTGTCCCCTGCTCTAGGCATGTGGACTATTCAGGAAGAGAAACTGGGTCTGCAGAGATAGCTTTCTTATGGCCCTTACAAATATTCCAGTTTTCCCCTTTTCTTGCTCTTCATCCCATGTCCTCTTTAGAAGCGTCTGGTCCTGACTGCAGCGACTGGGGCTGCTCCTCATTTGATGAGGTCTGTTTGGACTCTGCTGCTAGAGCAAGTGTGTGTGCTCCCTGTAGCAGTGCTTATCTACCCAGTACACAATTGCAACTTAATTTTGCTAAACAGAAACTCTTGGGGCTGGGAAGATGGTTCAGTAGAATAAGCTCTTCCCTGGCAAGCACAAGGGCCTGAGTTCAATCCCCAGTTCTGCCAAAAAATAAAATAAAATAATAATAAAAAAAAGAAACTCTTAATTTAATTTGCGTGGATCCAGTTCACATGATATTCTCCAAAAAGTATACCATTTTTTATAGTACATTAGAAAATGCCAAATATGAGAATATAGTCCTAGAGATAGGGACTTCAGATTTCTGGAACATTTAATTCTTTTTTTCTTTTTTTTTTTTTTTTTTTTTTTTTTTTTTTTTTTTTTTTTTTTTTTTTTTTTTTTTTTTTTTTTTTTTTTTTTTTTTGTCTTTTTTGAGACAGGGTCTCACTATGCAGTTCAGGCAGGCCTTAAGCTCACTTTGTAGCTCAGGCTGGTCTCGAACTCACAACAATCCTCCTGCCTCAGCCTCCTGAGTGCTGGGATTACAGGCATGCGTCACCACACCTGGCTGGAACGTTTAATTCTGATTCTAAAAGAGATCATGGTATAAAGTTTGCAAAATTGCATGGGTATCTTAATTCACAAATGTAATTCTTTCCATAATTCTGGTAGCAAAGCAAATTGTTTGAGAACTGAATCTGATTCAGTGGTTAGGTTTATTGTTCACTTTAAGAGGAAATGTCATTTAGTTCTCATCCAGTTCTGTTTGGGACCAGAATTGTGGGAAGAAGTTCCTGAACCAAAGCACCACTGCCCACCGCAGGGCTGTTTGTCAGTTCCCTGACAACAGGTTGGCTCTGGCTGGAGTCTATATTTGCTGTGGGACCTTCAAAGCTACCTGCAATTATTTCCTGTCCAGCTCTCTCGGGAATGCAGAGCTGAAGTCCAGAGGATCCTGCACCAGCGAGCCATGGATGTGAAGCTGGACCCTGCCCTCCAGGACAAGTGCCTCATAGATCTGGGGAAGTGGTGTAGTGAGAAAACAGAGACCGGGCAGGTAAGAGACAGTTCCTGCTCATCCTCTGATGGGAGCTGTGCTTTATGTAGGGCACACAGTGAAGTTTATGTCAGTGTGCAACTCACAGATGTTGAGTGTTCTCTCTAGGTTAAATGCTTAGGGAAAAATTATTTGGTCTTGTGTCAAAAATAATTCACTTAAGGCATCGATTGCATGTTTTTTTTGATATTTCTCTTACCCAGTAACTTGAGTATTATTTCATGTGTCTTAAGACCTTGTAGAGTTCAAGTTGTTAAAAATGGTAATGTTAAAAAAAAAAAAAATGGTAATGTACAGATGTGAATAGATACTTATTTATCATATGGATGTTTTGTTTTGCCTATAATTAACATTTATTTAAAAAAGAATAATTAGGGCTGGCCAGATAGCTCAGTGGATTAAAGTGCCTGCTTAGGCAGACCCAAGGGAACGGGATTTGATCCCTAGTGTGCCTGCCCGCTGCACCCCTGGGGTGTGCTGAGATAGCGACTGACACTGGGCATGGTGGTGCAGGCCTATAATCCCAGTGCTTGGGAGGCTGAAAACAGGAGGCTCACTGCAACTCTGATCTGTGTAGTGAGACCCTGTAGATCCTGTACTAAATACATTAAAACTAATAATAATTACTTTTCAAGCTGGGCTTGGTGGTGTAGGGCCTTTATCCCAGTACTTGGGAGGCTAAGGCAGCAGGATCACTGAGTTCAAGGAGAACCTGAGCTACATACGGTAGTGAGTTCATGGCCAGCTGATATACATAGTGATGTATTGTCATGGTCTCCACCACACACACCACCAAAGGAGCTACTTTTTATCATGATTACTAGGCCAGGGAGAGATGGCTCAGTAGAAGAAGTGCTTCCCTGCCAAGCGCAAGTGCCTAAGTTCAATCCCTGGTTCTGCCAAAAAAATAATAATAAACTATCATGATTACTGTGTTTTAAGATTATTTTCCTTCCTTGTATTAAGCTTTGGTTTAGAGTCAAAGCTATGGCCTATTTCTAAAACCTGTGTAAAACTTGATGGTGGGCAGTTTTTTTTGTTTTTTTTTTAAATAAAACAATCCAACACAGGGCAACAGTCCACAATAGAAGTGAGTTATCCACAGAAGTTGTTGATTTGAGCCATTCACAGCTCAGTATATTAATATGACTTGACTTTATATACCTCCATTTTTATACTTTTCTGCTGGATGGTTAAGACTGAGTTAAAGCAAGACCTAAATGTAACTTTTATATCAGATTGGGTCAGTCAGGTACCCTCGGGGTTTATCCTGTATCCCTGTACCGCACTGTGTAGATCCCTTGTCAGTGTCAGCCATGTGGATGAGTCACAGCCATTGCTTGACCGATTTGCTGTCTGTGGAAGCCTGAGAGAAAATTTTCTCTCCATGTGACTCTCCTTAGGCATACTATACATTATCAGTCACATTCCTCTGTGGCCCCATAATCTTCTTAATCTGAAATTTTGGGGCACAACTGAGTTACATGATGTTACAGTACAGGCTTTCCTATGTCCTGAGTCTTCACTGACCTTGAAAGGCTAGGGCCAAAATGTTGACTGACTTTGTTTGTTTGTTTGTTTGTTTTTGGTGGAACCAGGGACTGAACTCATGCCCTTGCACTTGACAGGCAAGCACTTATTCTACTGAGCCATCTACCCAGCCCCTGTTGACTGACTTTGAAGCCTTTCTTTTTCTTCAATTTTTGATCTGTAAACTTAAGTTATTAACCCTCCAGAAGAGAAGTTTATTATTACCCTGCAACATATGTAGTTCGGCTTACCCACACTATTTGTCTAAATATCAGACATAGGCATAACATAGAACATGTATTTTCCATGAAGTATTGAGATACTGAACTCTAAGTTCATATGGAATACGAAGAAGAAGAAAAAAAAATTGTTTTAAAATAGGAATGAACCCTTACATATATTTACACAGATATTTAGAAATGATGGTGGACAGTTTTGTGGTAGGCTCACTAGAGGTTCTATCCTCCTTTCCTTAACATATTTTTTCTTTCCTCTTTTTTACTCACTTTTAATTCATTTTCTCCTTTTTGTATAAGCTCCCTATTTCTTAAATTCTTATAAGACCTCTTAAGTCCTTTGAGATAAGCATGGCATAAGTTTTTTCATGTGTACTTTATGAACGACTAGGGTGCATGCCTAAGAACAGCACTACTACATACCTGTAGTCAGAATTCAGGAGGACGATTACCATGAGGCCTCTTTATTGTGAGACCCTGTCTGAAAAAACAAAACAAATAAGAAATGTTATATAGAAGTAAACTTAGTTGCCCAAATTGAGTCTTAGAAGTCCTTCTATAAAAGACAAGTGTAATCCTGAGAAGGCGTTTGCCCATTTATCATACCCTACCGGTTTAGGAAGGCATGGAGGCATAGCTCCTAAGAATCATGGGCGTACTGTGAACAGTTTGAGGGAATGGAAGGACAGGTACACAACAGCAAGTTCCTTGGGAAGTCAGTGTGTCTTCTATCATAAAGAAGGGTGATTAGCAGTGATCATCAGCTACTTGCTTAAAGCCACATTACCATTAGAACAAGGAGTGAACTCAGGCTTCCAGGCTTCATCTGTACCACATTAGTGTTCCTTCTGGAACGAAAGAGTTGAAATGTCAGATATGTAGGAGCTGGACCTTTTAAAGGGCTGCCTGCTAGTGTGCTGGATGGAGGAGTCTTTCAGTAATTGCTTAGAAAGCCTGCTCCAGTTCTGTTGGGTTTATTGTTAGAAAATGCAGTCTGGCTTTCTGCTGTCTCTGACCAGCACAACAAAGGCTGTGTTCATATGGAATCCCAGGAGCCAGTTTGCCTCATCCCCTCAGCAGTAAACGGACAGTGCATGAAGTGCAGCCTATCAGTGAGAAGCTAGGCCTACATAGGAACAGGGTCTGTGAGTAAAATGTTTCCCATAGCCATTTCTTTATTGTACTCCCGAAAGTATGGTGTTTCCCCAGCCCCTGCCCTACCCCCATCTCTACCCCATTCTGGCTATGGTTCCTCTAACCTTTTTCCTTCCTTTCTATTCTAATTCTAAATGGAGAGCATCTTACTGAATGTCAGTAAGATGAGTAAAGAGCTGTTGTTTTTTGGGAAAGTGAGCTAATGTTATATCTAAATATTTATTTATTTATATATTTAGTACTGGGTCTGTAGGGTCTCACTATACAGATCAGACTCATAATGATCCTCCTCCCATTTTCTGAGATTACAGGTATGCACCATCATACCTAGTCTCAGTCACTGTCTCAGTGTGCCCCAGGGACCGGGCCAGCACTGCACGCCAGGGATCAAACCCTGTCCCTGTGCCTGCCTAAGCAGGTGCTTTAATAAACTGTGATGGTACATTTAAACCTCCGCATTTCAGGCTGGGGAAATAACTCCGCAGTCTAAGTATCTGCCAGTATTGCATGCCATGCGGCCCTGAAACCAGGCGTGGTAGTGCACGCCTGTAATCCTAGAACTGAGGGTGCTGAGACAAGGCAGAAGGATCACTACGAGTCTGAGCTATTTAATGAGACCCTGTATCCTATAAATTAAAAAAAAAAACAAAAAACCTTGAAATCTCAGAAAAGGAATTATGATAGGCTAAGGCTATAGGGTTCCTCCAACTCAGACAAAACAGCTTTTAAATATCCAAATCTTAATATGTCCACTTGTTTTGAAATTTATCTTCCAGGATCCTTTTTCTGCAGGCTGGATTAGAATCCCACTTCCAACTTGCAAAGGCTTTCATCTCTATGCCTGAATTCTAGGCCCCCAATCCCTGTCTGTTTTGCCCATAAAGAATCTTAATGTAATCCGTGCTTTTCACTCTGATGTGTTGTTCAGTGATCATTATCAAAGTGTAGATTTTAAATGGGAGGTAAAAATTATCAAAGTATAGGGGCCAGGGAGATGGCTCATTGGAATAAGTGCTTCCATGGCAAGCACAAGAGCCTGAGTTAAATCCCCGGTTCTGCCACAAGAAAAAAGAAGGCCATGTAAAAATTATCAATGTATAGATTAAACATTGAATAGCAGGCTGGACATGGTGACACACACCTGTAGTTCTAGCACTAGGGAGGCTGAGGCAGAAGGCTTGCTGTGCGTTTGAGGCCAGACTGAATTATAGAGTGAGACCCTACCCCCCAAACAAGAAGGAAAGAGAAAGAAAGAAACAAACCAGTGCAAAGGCAATAGCACTAGAGTCTCAACTTCTTTCTTTCACCCATGCAGCTAATGAATCTCATTTGCTTTCCTTTTTGTGTGTAGGAGCTCGAGTGCCTCCAAGACCATCTGGATGACTTGGCTGTGGAGTGCAGAGACATAGTGGGCAACCTCACTGAGCTGGAGTCGGAGGTACGCGCTGTGCGGCTCCCAGAAGGAGAGGGCCCTCCAGCCGCCTGTCTGCTGCTCCATTCTTCTATTTCTATACTCTCTAGAGGTGGATCCCTGTCAGTCGGAACAAGCACACTCAGGTCTGGGGAGATAGCTCAGTGGGATAAGTGCTTCCCTGGCAAGTGCAAGGGCCTGGGTTCAGTCTCTGATTCCGCCAAAAAAAAGGAAGAAGCACACTCAGATTTTTCCCATGCTTGTAATGAAGGATGCTATGCTGGCTCCTGACCCCTCCTACTGCTCTGGAGTGCATTCCATGTACTATAAGCCTCTGTCACAGGGTTATTGTAATGCTTATACCTGTTTTGCCTCTAGAAGAGGTAACCACTGTGCTTCAGATCTCTAGATCATGTCCAAGAGACCCCTGTAGTCCTTGTCCATAGATCTGTTATTTATTTTTATGTGTTTAGTTCAGGGTCTTACTACCCAGATAGCACTTTAATGATCCTCCTATTTTCAGCCTCCCAAGTGCTGGGATTACAGGCGTGTGCCACCATGCCCAGTCTCAGTTGTTTGTGCTAGGGGCGAGGCTGGCACAGTACACCAGGAATCAAATCCCAGTCCCTACCCTGCATCTGCTTAAGCAGGCACTTTAATCCGCTGAGCTAGCTGGCTGGCCCATCCATAGTCTTTTAATTCAGTTGTTTGATAATGTTCGTATGTTTACTAAAATGAAGAATACTGGTTACGTATGGAAGATTGAGCACATGTCTCTTTCTTTTCCATTCTCAAAGCTTCTAAAATATGAGGTTAAAAAACCTCAAGCATAGATATTATTCAGAAATATATTATTTCTGTGGCAAGGAGGCAGTGAAACATGTTGAAGTTATCTTGTGGGGTGGAAAGCAGAAAAACGAGGAATTGCTATTTTTTATCATAAACCCTGTAGTACTATTGAATTGTCAGATTGTTTTTTGGGGTTTTTTTTTTTTGGCAGAACCAGGGATTGAACTTAGTCCCTTTCGCTTGCCAGGGAAGTGCTTATTCCACTGAGCCATCTTCCAGCCCCAGAATTATCAGAATTTGAAAGATATAAAATTTCTCTGTTAGTCATTCACTTTCCAGTTTTCAAAAGTTAGCTGCCTCCTAGTTTCCCAACCTTTCCCCTCCCTATGCTTGTGACTCTGTTGTCACTGTCCCATGGATATGGCTCCTGGAGCAATCGTGCACACAGGCTGTTCTGCACAGTCAGTTGGTGACTGGTTGTGAGCTTCTAACAAAAGACAGGTGTCCATTGCCACTGTTTTCAGTTTGAATTACTTAGTTCTTCCAAAAACACTCTATAGCCCTAATATGTTCTAATATTATTGCTAAATACTTTTGTTAATTTTGCCTCTTTTATTGAGGCACAAGGGGAATCCGTCTTTTAAGAAATTTGCCTTTCAGAGTATAGTAGAGGACCCTTCTATGTATTCTGAGACCATCTAACTTAAATACTAGAATAACTTCTAAATGCACATATTAGACTATTTTCCATCCATGCTGCTGATTGAGGAGAAACTACTGCTTCTGCACTTCTGTCTATTTGAAAGCCGATGATCCAATATGTAATCTTCCACAGGATATTCAAATAGAAGCCTTGCTGATGAGAGCCTGTGAGCCCATCATTCAGAACTTTTGCCACGTAAGTAATACTTAGAGAAACAGGATTAGAATTAAATGGGACTCCAGCCTGAGGGTGTTGGGTCATCTCTGTCTGCAGCCTCTTTCCTCCTGAACATTGGCAGTCAGCTTTGTTAAGTAAATGTCTACTGTTACGAGGACGGAGAGACATGGATCACTGTGCTGGGAAATCTTGCCCAAGTCACCTCCATAGGTGGCAGGGATGTGGGTGATATCTGAGATGCCCTTTATAAGAAAAAGTCAGCATAGAAGCCCCCAGTGGTGCAACAGAGCTGCTTCCTCAGAGTTGTTAGTAGCAGTGTGAGATTCCCCTTCCAATTGTCTCCTCTACTTCAGCGATGACTCAAGCAATCACTTACTTAGTGAACTAGGTAAAGGGTGGAAGTGAAACATGGCCTCGAGCAATTGAATTCTGACCACAGGAAACCATGTTAGCTATGATCTCCAAAGCCAGCTGTTGGCATTACATAAGGGCAATGTGTAAAAGCCCTCGTAGTACAGATGCTTCCCTTCTGCAGCAAAACTTACTGTGTGGATTTTAGTCTAGTGAATTTTTACCTTTCCTGGTTTCTTAGGCTTATTGTTAATGATCTATAATGTGTCATTTTTGTGATTGCTTCCAAAATCTGTCATCTTCCTTTTTCCATGATCTGAGGTACAGGTTTCATTTATTGTTACAAATGCAGTGTAGATGTGTGCTGTCTTTCTCAGGACGTGGCAGACAACCAAATAGACTCTGGGGACCTGATGGAATGTCTGATACAGAATAAACACCAGAAGGACATGAATGAGAAGTGTGCCATAGGTGTCACCCACTTCCAGCTGGTTAGTGACACCTACCTGTTGACTTCTTGTGTCAGACTTCTTTCTTTTAAAGTATACAGCTTTTAAATAAAAAAAAGACCAGCGGAGAATGATGGTACATACCTGCAATCGGAGCTGCTTGGGAGACTGAGGCAAAGGTTCACAAGTTTGAGGCTGCCCTGCCTCAGAAAATAACAAAGACTAATGATGTAGTTCAATGGGAGAGTGCTTTATATGTATGAGGGCCTCTGAGATTGATTCCCAGTACTATAATAGGAAGATAATAAATTGGAGCCCAGCTTGGGTAACTTTATGAGACCCTATCTTAAAGTAAAATATAAAGAGTTGGGGATGTAGCTCAGTACATCATAATACTGGAGAGGCAAATAAAGGATATTTCATTGTAGCTAACATTTCCTTTCAAGGAACTAAGGTCAGTCTACTGAGGGAATGGACCTCTTGCAGTATGCAGCCAGCCTGCACCCCACTAGAATTAGCGTAGTACCCTGTGGTCTCTGGATATAAAAATGACTGCATAGTCTTGGGGAATTCAAAGGGAAAAAAGCTGAGACAGATCGGAAAGTGAAGGAGAAAAGATTCCTTATGAGAGTGTCCTGGACCAGGACCCTGCAGGAAAGGACAAAGCACGCCACAGAGATCTGGAGAACACTTCTAGCTGGGGGAGGGTTTGCATGGCTGCAGCAGCTGCATGCCTATGTCATGCGCACTATTGACTATAGCTCAGTGCAGAGCTTCTGATTTCCCTTCTCTTTGTCTTTCAGGTACAGATGAAGGATTTTCGGTTCTCTTACAAGTTTAAAATGGCCTGCAAGGAGGACGTGTTGAAACTTTGTCCCAACATAAAAAAGAAGTATGTAGCTTTTAACTGATCTATACTGTTTCCCCTGAGTCCCTCTTAGAGCCCTGGGTGAACACCTTCACCTTTGGTCGTGAGGCCCCTGCCCCTGTTGTCTTCGCTTCCAGGAGATGCCAGTGTGGCAGTCTGATGTGTCTGGTCCACGGGCTCCAGGAACAGACTCAGTCTTTGCACTGTGAACACAGCGGAAGGCTGTGTTCTTAGAGAAGTAATTGTAGTGTTAATGTGAGGTGACCCGCTTCCTCCTGGCCTCATCCTACTCTGTGATCCCTCACTGAATTAATTAGGTATCTAGTGAGGAAGCAGAACCTCCATGCGCTAAAGAACTATGTCTTAGTGAGGAGCTTGTCAGCATGGCTGCTCCAGTGCTTCCTTGCTGATCTTGGAAAAGGCACATTTCCTCTCAGAAACCGAGTTCCTGTTTTGCCCAGGCTTCTTGATCTCTCAAGATTGAGGTCCACAGTACCTCAAAGCACAGTCCCAGAGTTAAGAGCATTCTTTTATGGGCTTATGTTTCTGGCAAACAAGCACTGAGCTGTGCTCATCCACATCTGGGCTCTGCCCTGTTAGGAACGGAACCAGAAGCCAGACATCTGGCTGACTTCCTGGCAGGTGTGTGGGTAGGCCCTTCATCCTCAGTGGTGTGTTCTTTGACCTCACCAGAGGGCTAAAGCTGCAGATCATACTGAAGCCTGTAGATGCCAGGTTTCTTCTGTAGCTGTATGCCTGTTACAAAGTTTATTAAGGAAGACACATGAAAATGTGTAAGAATAATAAAATATCTGGGAATAGGCCACACAACTCTAATTCTAGTACTTTGGGAGGCTGAGGACTTAGCAAGATCCTGTCTCAGAATAAAACTTATAAGAATAATAATAAAAAAACAAAAGTAGGCCAATAAAAACTGTATACTGTAATACAAGTTATATGAATGGCATCTCTTCTTCCCGCCGCTCACTACCTTGCCGCAAGCACTATGTGGTATATTTTACGAATATCTGTTTTTCCTTATGTCCAGAACTTGCACCTTTTCATTTAAAGGAAGTACAGCTTTTCTTTGCTACATCTAAATTGCCATTGTCATTATTTTTGTGCTTTGAGGTGATTGTTCAATAAAATAAGGGGGACACTGCTGTATAGCCAGAGTTCTGCTTTTAGCATCTTTTTAAAAAAGTCTTACAGGGTAGACTTTGGGAACGTGATAGATGATGAATTCTGACTCCTGGTGTAGCCCCTGCCCCAGCCTGGCTCCCAGGCCTACTGACTCGAGGCTCTGGCTAGTGACGCCTACTTTCTTTGGCAGGGTAGACGTGGTGATCTGCCTGAGCACCACCGTGCGCAACGACACTCTGCAGGAAGCCAAGGAGCACAGAGTATCCCTGAAGTGCCGCAAGCAGCTCCGTGTGGAGGAACTGGAGATGGTAATGGTGCCTGGAACCCAAGGGCCCTGGGGAGGCTGGGCCATCTGGGAGATTTTAACAGATGTGACAAATGAGACGTGGAGTCATGCACTGAAATCTTACCACATGAAATTACCTTCCTTTTTCACTTTTGTTTTGATTTCAAATAAGACATTTTTATACACTAATTGTGTTAGTATAATCCCAGCACTGCTAGGCTGAGGCAGGAGGATAGCATTAAATATACAGTGAGTGTTAAGTAAGGCCAGCCTGTACTACTTAGTGAGATTCCTTTTGTTTTCTTTTGTTCATGTTTTTTGGTACTGGAATTTGACTCAGGGCTTTGCCCTTGCCAGGTGGCCCTTAAGCCACTGAGCTATCTCCCTAGCCCTTGTTTTGTATTTTGAGATGGTTTTGCTGTGCAGTTAGGGCTAGTCCTGAACTCACTATATAGCCCAGGCTGGCCTCAAATTATAGTGATCCTCTTTCCCCAGCCTTCCAAGTGCTGGGATTACAGCCTGTGCCACCACGTCTAACCAAGATCCTTTCTTATACAAGTGGATGTCTAACCATAAGACAAACTTTTTTTTTAAGTATGTGATATAGTCGTTGGATGAATTTGTCCTATGGAGATTGATGGTCTTCCTGCTCCACGCTGCTGGTGTTGGTGTCCACTTTACCTTCAGGCTGGTTTCCCTCATGGTTGCATGATGGCCTGCTGGCAACAGCTGGACTGTCTACATACTACACTATCTTCAGCAAGAAAAGGCAGAGAATGCATCCTTGCCATGAAATAAAGCATTTTCCCCTCAGTTTGTCTGTGACAACTTAGGCTCTGTGCCCATCACCCAGCCAGCAGCAGTCCCTAGAGGCACCCCATGGACTGATGAACCATGGCTCCCCAGGCAGATGTGTCTGGGGACATCCTCCATGGCGTGCACCACAGAAGTTGCTTGCTTTCCTTTAGAGTCAAGCATAGACTGCTGAAAATAGTTCTGTGTTTTGTGCTGTGAATCATGCTGTTCATTTCAGTCTAAGCAAAAACTACTAATGGATACGAAACATCATTAATATCCCCAAAGTTACCAGCAGTTCACATACAAAGCAGTGACTGAATAATTACTCTATTTTGGTGAAACAATAAACATAGATCCTCATGTTGACACAAAGCTTTTAACTTTCAGAAATGCCTTTCACATAATGCTACTTTATCTCCACACTCCTGAAGGAAGGCATATAGGGTTGACATAGTATTTCATTTTGCAGAGAAGGCTCCTGGCCGTGTAGCTATTTGGCAGGATTGGGGATAAATCCCAGCTCTCCTGTACAAGGCTGTACTGCTCACACTTGCAGATGTGGTCTTTAGACAAGATCCAGTCAGAAAATGGGTCTGCAGAAAATTTGACATCTCTAGCCTTAAAATAAGCCCACCTTTCTCTGCTACCTTTCTTGTACAGACAGAAGACATCCGTCTGGAGCCAGATCTCTACGAAGCCTGCAAGGGTGACATCAGAAACTACTGTTCTACTGTGCAATATGGCAACGCTCAGGTGACTTCACATTTTATTTTTCTTTTTTTCAGAATTGGGGATTGAATTCAGGCCCTTATGCTTGCTAGGAAAGCCCTTATTCTACTGAGCCATCTCCCTAACCCCTGACTTCACATTCTTAATTGCAGGGTCATATCGAAGTATTGTTGTAATAACTAATTCTTTGGTGGGAAGGGGACCCATCACATGCTAGCCACCTCATGCCATGCCATGATACTCTCCAGAATTCCTCCCCACGATTCATCTCCTTTTCATTCTCTCTCCTCTTCCCATTACTTTGCCCTACTACACCTTGTCTGCCTGTGAAATTCCTAGCAATCCTTCAAGTACCTTCTCTTGATAGCTTTACCAGACCTCTGTACCTCCAGAATTATCCCATGTACCCATTGCACCAAATAACTGCCAGCTATACCCCAATCCTTTGTTATTATGAGATCCTGAACCTTGAGATTCTCCTACTTCAGCCCCTAGAGTAATGAAACTGTAGGCCACTATACCCAGCATGCACACGCATGCACGCGCGCACACACACACACACACACACACACACACACACACACACGCGCGCGCGTTTTTAATTAGAGCATTGTCTAGGAAGATTTTTTTGTTCTATATTACTGGGGGTTGAACCCAGGACCTGCATTGAGCTACATGCCCCATCCATCCATCATCCTTCTGTCCTTCCTTCCATTCTTTATTCTGTTTTATTTTGGAGATAAGGTCTCATTACAGTTCAGGCTGGCTTTATTTTTATTTATTTTATTCAAGTACAAATATCAGTGAGACAGTTTTAAGATACCTTGACAAGATGGATTAGATAAATTAATACATTGTGAACTGTTTTCGTAATGTTTTGGTATCATAGAAGGTGCATACATGATATTATACTTACAGACATTATTATAGCATATGTTTCTTATCAGTAAATTAAGACAGTGTAGCTGTTTGCATATCTTATTTTTTACACCTGAATTACATCAAAGATTCAATAATTAATACTTTCTACCTTGATATTTTCCTAGTGGTTGTCCATAGTACTAGAAGCTGACATAATAATATCCTGTCCAACCACTATTAGTGCAAATCTTGCCTCTCATAGAATTATGTAGAAGCACAGCGTTATCTATCCCAACTGTACTGTCCATACACACACATCATGATTCTTCCTTTCTATACCCCTTCCTTTGTCTATACCTGTCAAAGATGGGCGCTCTGGGCTGGCAAGATAGCTTAGTGGTC
>PVKA01048511.1:0-13745 GCA_004027165.1 Ctenomys sociabilis
TGTTCTACCCAACCACAGCTGAATACACATTCTTTTCAGCTGCACGCAGGTCATTTTCAGCTGCATACTAGTCCGTAGGTCATGCTTAAGTGTTTGCAATACAACAGAAATTATCCCACGCATATTATCTGACCATAGTGCAATGAAACTAGAAATAAATGACAAAAGAAACCAGAAAAACCCACTAAATTCATGGAAACTAAACAACACCCTACTCAGCAATCAATAGGTTGCAGAAGAAATTAAACAAGAAATTGAACAATATCTACAACTCAATGAAAATTCAAGCACAGCTTACCAGAATTCATGGGAAGCAATGAAGGCAGTTCTTAGAGGGAAAATCATAACTATGAACTCATACATTAGGAAAATAGAAAGGGAACAAATTAGCACCCTAATGTTGCATCTCAGACAACTACAAAAAGAAGAGCAAACAATACCCACGGCACAAAGACATGAAGAAATAATAAAGATTAGAGCAGAAATTAATTCAATTGAGATGAAGCAAACAGTTCAAAGAATCCACAAATCAAAAAGTTGGTTCTTTGAAAGACTAAATAAAATTGATAAGCCTCTAGTCAAACTCATCAAAAAGAGGAAAGAAAAATTTGAAGTACATGCAATTAAAGATGCTGTCTTTCTTCCAGTGAACGTTTGGCCTCTTTGTCAAGAACGAAGTAGCTCATCAGGTTTGTAGCTGTGTCTGCATCACATAATTTGTTCCATTCATCCTCAGGTCTCTTTTTTGCCAGTACTATGCTGATTTTATGATAGCAGCTTTGTCATATAATTTCTGCTCTGGGATTTTGATGCTTTCTGATATTTCTTTTGTTAAGAATAGCTTTTGCTATTCTAGGTATCTTCTGGTTTCACAGAAATTTTAGGATTTTTAGGATTTTTTTTTATATCTGTCAGGTATACTAATGGTATTTTAATAAGGGCTGTATAAAATTTTTGGGAGTATGATCATTTTCACAATGTTGGTTCTTCCTAACCTGGAGAAAAGAGTATCTTTCCACATTTTTAAAATTTTATTTGATCTGTTTTTTTTCAGAGTACTACAATTTTCACTGTATAATTTTTTATTTCATTTGTTAGATTGATTCCTTTGTATTTCATTTTCTTGGGTATTATTGTGAAATGCATGGTTTCTATCATTTGTCTCTCTTCATTCATTCGTTTTTGCATAGAAATGAATTTTTTAGAAAAATATGTATTTGGTACAGTTTCTCACTATACAGGATGGACTCAGTGATCCTTTTGTTTTCAGCTTTCCCATAGCTGGAATTGCAGTCATGCACCACCATGTCAGGTCTTGGTGACCAGCATGGAATGTGGTGCCAGAGATCAAACCTCAGTCTCTTTGGTTACCTAAGCAGGCAGTTAGGCCACTGAGCTGTCTCACTAACCCTAGAAATGCTATTGATTTAAAAAATGCTATTGACTTTTTATTAATCACTTTGTACTCTACTACTAGTGAATTGGATAATGAAATCTACAAGTATCTTAGTGGAGTTTTACACATCTTTATGCACAGCGTTATGTCATCTACAAATAATGATGCTTTTACATCTTCCTTTCCAATCATTATTCTTTTTATTTCTTTTATCTAATTGCTCCGGTTAATGTTTGCTGAACAATATTGAAGAGGATTGTTGAAATTAAAGCTTTCGATATTTGTTCACTTAATATGATGTTGGGTATTGATTTGTGCTAGATAACTTTTATCAGGATCATGTAAATTTTATCTATTGCCATTTCTGTATCTTTTTTGTTCTTTTATCATGAATGAGGTCTGTACTTTCTCAAAAACTTTTTTGGCATCTATTGTGATGATATGATTTTTGTCTTTGGTTCAGGTGATATAAAGTATTACATTTATGGATTTGTGTATATTGAACAATCCCTGCATTCTGTGTGTTATACTTTTTGAGGAACTTTGAACTAGGGAGAAGGTATATAGCTGTCTTTTTATCCCTTCCATTTTATATATTTAATACGGGGTCCACAGGGCCTCACTATGTGATTTATAATGATCCTCCTGTTTTCAGCCTCCCACCCTTTGGGATTTCAGGAGCGCACTACCATGTCCAGTTTCAATCATTGTCTCAGGGGTCCCTGGGGTGGGGCAGGCATGGCTGGCTTGGGGATCAAACTCCTGGTCCCTGTGTCTGCCTAAGAAGGCACTTTAATCCACTGGCCCTTCAACTTATTCTTAAATGCTTTTCTTTAACCTCAAATATTTTCCTAAAATAAACAACCTTTGATTATCTTCCTTTGAATGTTAGGAGTTCAGAACTGAGGTTAAAGCTACTTTACACAAAATTGTGTGAATTCAGTATGGAATGAACATTGGCAAATCATCTTAATGATTGCCCTACTTGTCACTTGCCAGTGATGATACAGAAATCTCCTGAGTGCGTCACTTGTATCAGCCTTATGTAGCAGGGAAGTGAATTCAAGGAAAAATGTAATGCAGACAAATAATATTGGTGAAGCTTGCATAACAAGAGGCAGATAGTTAGAGCAAGAAATGATTCAGGATTTAGTATCATTAATGTTTAATGTAAGGAACTTCCTTAGATTTAGTTTTTTATTTTATCCTTAACAGAACATACTATAGATTCTCCAACACAAGTATGAGAATTTGTCAAAGGTTAATATTGAACAATTTTAATAGCATGTGGAATCTAAAGAGGTAGAACTAATAGAACAGAAGAATGAATGAGTTACCCGAGGTTGGGAAAGAGAAAATGGCTTAGAAACATGTAGAAATTAATAGCTAATAGAAATAAATTCTACATGTCTATTGTGCCATCTGATGATGGTTTTTCAAAGTACTTGATTATATATCTCATAATAGCTACAAGGACTGTTTTATATTCCTACAACAAACAATTTATAAATGTTTGAATGGTAGATACTCTACTGTCTCATATTTGATAATTCCAGAAAACTTTACGTATTTATACAATTTATTTTATTTGATTCCCTTTTACATTCATTAGGGTCCTGCGTTTCCTCTCTCCAACTCCGAATTTTTTCTGCCCTCTAGGAGAGGAAACAGTGGTATATATTAAGTCACAACTCCAAACAAATATTGCTCCCTCTTCAAGGTGAAAAGAAAGGTAATAATCCATAATGTAGAACACTCAAGCAGACTTCTTCAGCAAAAAGTTCACATTAATTACTAAAGGGAATTTTTAGACACCTGTGACTGTTGTTAGTAATCATTATTCATATCAAACTGTTCTACTTAACCATGTGTCATGTTGAAAGTAGGAATTATACCCTTCCAAATTAGTACTGTCAATACTAAGCATAATGCAGATGATATAGGTACTTTCAGGAATAAGTGAAATTACTATCATTAACATAGTTCAGCACAGTGTATCTAAAAGTACAATTCCAAGATACCATAATCAGTATGCTACAAATTAGTGTACTTATTCATTTTACATTGTGTACTTGAAATGTATTTTATAATTATATGTTTGGGCACTAAACTTTCTGTGGAAATAATTTTTGCTTCTCAAACATGTAAGTTTTTCAGTTAAAGATTATATTATCATAAAAATCATGTTTCCAGCATATTTAAATATGTTTTTAAGATGAACAAAATGCAAATAAAGCATCAAACTTCAAATATATAATAATTAAAATAGATAATTGAGATTCTGAATCATACCAACCAAATTTAATGCACACTATAAGCATGTGGATCTAGAGAAGCTGCATTCATCAGCTCAAGCCAAGCCTGACTTCTGTTTAGTGGTCCTTTGAATGTTACTATTGTGTCAAGGTAGTGTGGGCTTCACTGTAGCCCATCTGCACACACTCTGGTCCTGCTTAGTGGGCTACTTCTCCTGCTCCCCATCCCACCCTGAATGCATCTGCTTCTCTATCTCCTTTCTGCTTTCATGGTATTTTTATAGTTTTAATTTTTTTTAGATGTCTCATATGAGAATAAATGTGATATTCGACTCCACAAATCTGAATTATTTATTTATATGTTGATCTTCTATTCCATCTATTCTCTTGAAAACTGCAGGATTTCACCTTCTTTATGAACAGTAAAATTACATTTTGCTCTATGTACACCAGATTTCCTTTATCCATCCTTCTGTGAATTGACACTTAGACTGTTTGACATGTTTAGCTGTTGTAAATTGTGCTGTTTTTCTCTATTACTAGAGGATGCTCACTTTAATTCTATAAGGATTGTACCAAGAAGCCATAGAGCTAAATCCTACAGGACCTGTATTTTTAGTGTTTTCAAGAAACTCCACAATGGGTTCCACAGTGGCTGTGTAAATACTTCAATAATATAGAATATTTTGCTAACACCTCAGCGTTGCCAGTAGTTACTCCTTTTAATTGTTTTTCTTTTCCATTCTGCACTGTAGCCCTTCTGACTTCAGGGTGATGGCATCATGTTGGAATTTTCATTTGCATTTCCCAACTAACCACAGATGTTTTGCATCATATGGCTAGGCCCTATTGGTAGTATATCTTTTAAGCAATGGATATTAAGATGTTTATTTATGTGTTGCTCTGACTTTCCAGTATGATGTCTCATGTGTTCTTCTACTGTCTTAGCATTAGCCTTCTGTCAGGAGTGCCAGTGGCTGAGAGTGTTCTCCCGTTCTGCAGTCCATGTCTGTACCCGGTCCACTGTTGCCTTTGCTGTGCAGGAGTCCTGCTTGTCACTTCTCACTGCAGCATATTTTGCTACTCAGGTCCTTTTCTTGATATTTTTCCTGTTTTTTTTAAATTTTTAAAACAGTGGTATTTAAAAAACAACATTAGAAATGAAACAAGATTTTACTAAACAAAAAAATAAGAATTCAATAATGGTTTTTGTATTACATGATGCTATCATCAAATTAGTTGCTCAGATTGCCAGATGAAGGAAAGACAGAGATTTAAAACAAATTTGAAAGAAACTCCCTTAGGACTCAGCTCTTGCAGAGAGGCAGTAACTGCCTAGGATGAAGGACACAAACTCAGCATTCAGACTGACTGGATTCTCCTCTCTATTTTGCCACTAATCAGCTCTGCAACTTTGGGGAATTAAACTCTTCCTCAGATTGCTTCTTTGTAGAAATAAACTATTTGTTCTATGGAAAAAAAAAAAAGAAAAAGAAAAAAGGGGAAGAATGTTTTTTAAAAGAAGAAGTTAAAAGAAATTCAAAAGAAAAAAAAATCAGAATAAAAAAGATAAACAATTTTAATCATTCACTGCTGCTTTCAAAAGACAAGGAGACACTGACAATAAAAAAAAAAAATCCAAACTATTCTGCATATACCTCTAAATATATTTTTCCCTTTTTTTCATTTGATTTTTTTCTCATCCAAGTTTTGTCTTCTGTTGATCAATTTCATTGCCTTTCACAGTATCTGTTGTGAATTTTGGATTTTCAGTAATCTTTCAGGTTCTCACAATAGTGAGATAAAATGATGTTTGCACGTGTGACCCTAATTTATTTCTCTCACCAAGATAGTCACTTCCTTCATCCATTTATCTATAAAAGCCTAAAATTTGTATTTTTTATAGATGAATAATACTCCATTGTATAAAAATACATATCTTTTTATCTATTTTTTTAGTTCATTGGCATTTGGATTGTATAAAGATTTCCCTATGGTATATTGCACTTCTATACATATTGGGTGCATGTATGACATTTGGTGTGATCATTTTAGTTCTTTCTAAAATACCTAAGAGGGGAATAGCTGGCTTGCATAGGACCCTGCAATTCTAGCTCTTTGAAGAATCACCTACATATTTAATTAATGGCTTAAGAACCTGAATTCCCAGGAACAAGAGAGAAGGCCTCCCTACAGCCTTTCTAGCCTTTGTTATTGGTTGACATCTTGATGACAGCTATTCTTTCTGATATAAGATAGTATCTCAGCATTGTTTTAATTGGCATTTTGTGAGTGACCAGTGATGAACATGTTTTCATATGTTTATTTGACATTCCTATTTCTTCATTTGTGAAGTGTGTATTAATCTCAAATGACCATTTTTCGATTGAGTCTTTGAATTTTGAAGGCCTGATTTTTTTCTTTTTTAATTATCTAGGTGTTCCATATAGGAGTCCCTTGTTAAAAAGGACAGTCTAATATAATTGCTTTACACTTTATGGGTTTTGTTTTTCCTTTGTTCATGACTTCTTTTGACATGCAGAAACACTGCAAAAAGGAGAGATAGTGTGTAGGGGGTAGTCTCAAGTATTGAACTCAGGACCTTTTCCTTTCCAGGCATGCACTTCTGCCCTTGAGCTATTTCCCTGTCAACCAAGATCCCAATTGTTGATTCATTCAAGTATTTTCCTTGAAGTTTGATTTTAGCTCATGAACTATTTACCTATTGTTATATTCTTAAGGTTTGTACCTATACTCTCTACCAGAAGTTTTAGTGTTCAGTTTTAACGTTTAAATCTTTGATCCATTTGAACTGTAGTTTTATGTTTTGTAATAAACATAGGTCTATTTTAAGTCATTAACATGTAGAAAGTCAATATTTGTTACACAATTTATTAAAGACACTACCTTTCTTTCAAAGAACATGTTTGACTACTTTGTCAAAGATAAGGTGGCTGAGTGTGTTAGGACTTGTGGCTATCTCCTATAATTTATTTCATTCAACATCACGTGTTGTTTTTTTGCAGTACCATGCTGATTATATCACAGTGGCTTTATAGTATCACTTCAAGTGATGGATTATGGGGGTCTAAGAACGTTCCTTTGTTGTCCATAATTCCTTTGGCTATTCTGCATATCTTCTGATCCCAGATGAATACTGGGATTTTTTTTTTTTTTTTTTTGTATCTGTGAGGTATGCTAACTGTATTTTAATTGGGAATGCATTGAAACTAACAATTTTATGAGAATGGCTACTTTACACAATGTCAGTTCTTACTATCCAGATGCTCTTAAATCTTCAGTCTCTTTCCCCAGAGTATTATTATTTTGGAGAGGGGGCAGTTCAGCACACCCTCAGGGCAGGTGTAGCATGGCGTGTGGTGTGGGAAATTGAACCTCAGTCCATTGCATCTTCCAAAGCTTGCTTCAGTAGGCACTTTAGATTTCTGAGATATCTCACTGGCCTGTACTTTAACTTTTGCTGTATAAATCATGTCCATCCCTTGTGAGATTGATTCTTAAATATTTAATTTTTGAGTATTATTGTGAAAGGTCTGGATTCCATAATTTCTCTCTCAGTATGTTTATCACCTATATGAATTTTGATTTTTGACTCTATTCTGCTAAGCTACTGAATTTGTTTATTAAATCTACTGATTTTGTAGTGGAATTTTTATTGTGTTCTATCTACAGTATCATGTCATCTTCAAATATTTATTTCTTCCTTTCTAATCATTATTCTTTTTATTTCTTGGTCTTGTCTAATTGCTCTGCCTAATGTTCTAGGACTATATTGAACATAGTGGTAACAGGAGGCATCCTTGTCTTGTTCCTGATTTTTAAGTGAAAGCTTTCAATTTTTGTGCATTACATTCAATGTTGGCTGTTGGCATTGTAGTGGATGGTTTTTATTTGATTGAGCTAAAGAGAATCTATTCCAACATTATGTAATACTTTCATCATGAATGTGTATTGTACACTCTGTAAAGCCTTTTCTGCATCTATTGAGATGACCATGGGAATTTTCTCTTTGACTGCATTTTACTTTGTACTATATTTATGGTTTTCTATATATTAAACTATGCCTAAATTCCTGGGATGTATTCCAGTTGGTCATAAGGTATAATCTTGATGGTTTGCTACATTCTTTTTTTCTATAAATTTCAGTGTATAGACAGTTTTCATTACCTCCCACGGGTTGCAGTATGTAGTATCCACATTTTCATTAATTTATAAATATTAATTAATTTTTTCTTTGATTTCCTCCATGACCCATTGATCACTGGGGTGTTATTTACTTTCTATGTGTTAATACAGTCTTGTTACTTTTGCTAACAATTTCCGATGATTTCACTATGACCAGATAATATGCATAGAATAATTCTGATACCGATGCATTTACTTCAGCATGATCTTTGTGCTAGCACTTGATGTATTTTGAAGAATGTGTCATGTGCATCTGACAAAAATGTGAATTCTGATGCTGTTGTGTGAAACACTCTGAAAAGTTCCCCTAAGTCCATTTCTTCACAAGTTTGGTGTAGTTCTGTTATTCCTTTTCTGATCTTTTTCCATAGCTGATCTATCCTTTTGTGACAATGTGGTGTCAAATCCCACAATATATATAATTATGTTATTGCTCATTAGATTTTTGATATCAGTTAAATTTTGTCTCATATAGCTGCATGTCCCTACATTAGGTGCATATAACAATTATCTCTGGTGCAGTTTTTCCTTAACAAGTATGTAGTGACCTTTTTGTCTGTTTTAGTCACAGTTGGTTTGATGATGACATATGCATAGCTATGCCTGTTTTTTGGGGGGTCCATTCACATGGAGTATTGTTTTCCATGCTTTGACATTCAGGCTACTAATTTCATTTTGAGTTGAATACTCTTCTTGTGTGCAAAATATTGTTGGATTTTAATTTTTTTTTATTTTATTGAAGAACAAATAGCAATGACAGAGCTTCAAATCAAATTAGTAGAACAAATTCAATAATTAAAACATTGCATATTGTTTTCATAGTGGTTTTTTGTTATAAAAGGTGCATGTATGATACTCTATTCAGAAGCCCTATTAGAGCAGATGTCTCAAATCAATAAATTAAGAGAATGTAGTTGTATACCTATGTTTTTTTTTAATGGTGAATTATAGTACAGTTTCAATAGTTACTACTTTTTTCATTGTTATCTTCGAGTGCTTGTCCATAGTACAAGAGAAAGAGAGGATATCCTGTCCAAACACTATTAGTACTAATCGTTCTTCTCATAGAATTACAAAAAGTACTGCATATTTATCCTAACTGTGTTAATACAAACATAGAATGGATCTTCCTTTGTATGCCCCTTGTTTTGTTTAGTCCTGTGAAAGATGGGTATTCCATTGTCATTCAATTATTACAGGTGCTTGAATTCAGCAAAATAATACAACATAGTCCAGCAGTTCAAAATAGTAGTGGGTTATTAAAACAAGTTTTTACTACAGCCATTTGCAGCTCAGCTTATTATTATGGCCTTATTTTATATAACACCTTTTCATACTTTTATGCTGGATGATTAAGGCCTAGATAAAACAATACCGATATAAGAAAAAATGTAACTTTTGTATATGATAAGGTCAGTCAAGTCCCCTCAGTGTTTATCCTGTAACCCTGTACCTCACTTTATAGATCCTTTGTCCGTGTCAGCCATGTGGATGAGTCATGGCCATTGCTTGACCAGTTTTCTCTCTGTGAAAGCCTGAGAGAAAGTTTTCTTTCCATGTGACTTTCCTTAGCACACTGTAGACCATTGATCACATTTGTCTGTGGCTCCATAATCTCCTTGATCAGAAAATTTTGGGCATAACTGAGTTCATAATGTTCACCTACGTTCTGAGTATTCACTGACCTTAAAAGGCTAAGGCCAAAATGTTGGGTGGCCTCACAGTGCTTCCATTTCTCCATTTTTTGATCTGCAAAATTAGATTGTTAACTATCCAGAAGAGAAGAGAAGCTGAACATTACCCTGCAACATATGCAGTTTCGTTTACCCTATCTGACTAAATTCTTTTGAGTTGTTATAGCTTTCTTTTTGCATTTCTTCTTTTTATTTCTTATACTAGGGAGACTATAAGATATTTGAACATGTGTATCTGGTTTATTTCACTTGTGAGTATATGTTCGAGTGGCATCTACTTCAATATAAATTCTTCAAGTTTATCATTTTTTTATAGCTGAGTAATACTACATTGTATAGAAATACCACATCTTTTTCAACCATTCCTCATGTGATGGACATCTTGGTTGTTACCAAGATTTTTCTATCACAAATTGTGTTACTGTAAACATAGGTACACATATATAATTATGATATGATGTTTTCAGTTCTTCTGCGAAAATTCCCAGTAGAGGGATATCTGGTTTGAATGGGATTTCCAGTCCTAGTTTTGTGAGGAGTCTCCACACTGATCGGCACAATGGTTGCACCAGGCTACATTCCCATCGCCGGTAGAGAAGGGTTTCCTCTTCACCACATCCTCTTCAACATTTATTTTTGGTTGATTTCTTTATGATACCCATTCTTTCTGGAGTAAGATAGTATCTCAGTGTTGTATTACCTTGCATTTCATGAATGGCTAGTGATGTGGAGCATTTTTTCACATATTTATTCCCTTCTTTAATTTTGTCCTCTGAGAAGTATGTATTCATCCCAGATATCCTTTTCTGGATTGGGTCTTTAAATATGAGGGCCCTACTGTATCTCAGTTCTTTATAAATTCTAGAGAATTTATTGTCAAAGTGCTTATTAGTTAAGAATTTTTCGACATTTGTGGATTGTCTTTTCACTATGTTGACAATTTCTTTGATGTGCAAAACTTCTCAATAAGAGTGGATCCCAGCTGTTAATTCTTTCAAGTGTTTCCTGTAATAATAAATATTTGTTCATGAACTCTTTGCCTACCCCTGTGTCTTCAAGAGTTCCTCCTACTTTCCCTTCTAGGACATTGAGTGTTCCTGTTTTAATGACTAGATCTTCAATCCATTTTGACTTGAGCTTAGTGCATGGTAATAGACCTGCATCAAGTTTAGTTTTCAGCATGCATAATGCCAGTATTTCCAGCAACATTTGTTAAAGAGGCTACTTTCTTCCAGTAAGTGTATTTGGCTCCTTTGTCAAATATCAGGTGGCTGAGTGTGTTCATAGAAGCCTCTGCATCCTATAATCTATTCAATTGATCCACAAGTCTATTTCATTGTCAATGATATAATAATTTTATCACAGTAGCTTAGTAGTATAATTTCAAGTCAGGAATTGTGATGCCTCCTGCCTTGTCTTTGTTGGCCAGTATCGCCTTTGCTATTCTAGGTTTTTCAGGTTCCAAGTAAATTTTAGGAACTCTTTATCTAGCTGTGGGAAGTGTCTTTGTGGCAGTTTGATAGGGATTGCATTGAATGTGTACACGAATTTTGGGAGTATGGCCATCTTCATGATGTTGGTTCTTCCTATACAAGCACAAGAAATATCTTGCCATTTCCTGAAATCCTCTACAATTTCTCTAATTAGGGTACTGTAGTTTTCCATGAAAAGATCTTTGACTTCCTTGTTTAAGTGAATTCCAAGTTATTTCATTTTCTGAGGTGTTAATGAAAAGGTATTATTTCTAGAATTTCCCTTTCAGTGTGTTTGTTATGTGTGTACAGAAATGCTATTGCCTTTTGACTGTTGACTTTGTATCCTGCTATGCTGCTCAATTTGTATATCAGTTCTACTAGTTTCTTGGTGGAGTTTTTTGGTCTTCCATGTAAAGCACCATGTCATCTACAAATAAAGATAATAGAAATTCTTACTTACCTATTCTTATTCCTTTTATTTCTCCTTCTCGTCTAATGGCCGTAGGTAATGATTCCAAAGCTATATTGAATAGGAGGGGTGATAGAGGACATCCTTGTCTTGTATTAGGTGTAAAAGTAAAAGATTTCAGTTTTCTCCATTTAGACTATATATTAGCCATTAGGTTGTCATAGATGGCTTTTATTAAATTGAGGCAGAGGTCTTCTATTCCAATTTTCTGTCGGACTTTGTATATGAATGAGTGTTGGACTTTCTCAAAAGCTTTTTCTGCATCAGTTCAGATGATCATGTGGTTTTTAGATTTTAGTCCATAAATATAGTGTACTGCATTTATAGAGTTTCAAATATTCAACCATCCTTGCATCCCTGGGATGAATCCTACCTGGTCATGGTGTATGATCTTCTTGATGATTTGCTGTATTTGCTAGGATTTCATTGAAGATTTTTGCATCTATGTTCATGAGGGAGATTGGCGTGTAGCTCTTTCAGTTGTGTCTTTCCCTGGTTTTGGAATCAGTATAATACTTGCCTCCAGAAATGATTTTGTGAGGACTGCTTCCTTTTCAATTTCACTGAAGAGTTTGTGGAGTATAGGGATTATATCTTCTATAAATTTCTTGTTGAATTCAGCTATGAATCCATCAGGACCTGGACTTTTCTTTGTCCACCAGGCTTTTTATTACATTTCATATCTCATTGGCTATTATTTGCTTATAGGAAGTTGTTATATATTCTTTTTTCGGTTTTCGTAATTTGTACATTTTGAGGATTCTGTCCATTTCTTCTGTCTTCTATTCTCTGAGCGTAAAGATTCTCAAAACTGCTATTGATAATCTTTTGAATTTCCACTCAGTCAGTGGTGACTTCACCCTTTGGATTCCTTATTGCTTGTATTTGCATTTTTTCTTTCCTCTTTTTGATGAGGGTTGGTAGAAGCTTATAGATTTTATAAGAATCCATGAATCAAAAAGATGGCCCCTTGCTCTTTCAATGGGCCATCATTTTGATTCATTGATTCTTTGAACTGTTTTTTCATCTCAGTTGAATTAATTTCTGCTCTAATCTTTATGATTTCTTAGCATCTTCGGACTCTGGTTTTGGTTTGCTCTTCCTTTTCTAGATGTCAAAGGTTCAATATTAGTGTGTTTATTTGTTTCTGTTTTGTTTTCCTAATATGTGAGTTCATAGCTATGATTTTCTCTCAGAGATCTGCTTTCATCACATTCCATAAATTCCGATAAATTGTGGTTGAATTTTCATTGAATTGTAGATCTTGTTGAATTTGTTTAATTTCAAACAATAGTAAACTTAAAAAAATTATAGATTTGTTTATTTCATCTGTGCCCATTGATTGCTGAATACGGTTTTGTTTAATTTCCATGTATTCAGGGTTTTTTCTGGCTACTTTTATCACGTATTTCCAGTTCCATTACATTTTGGTTGGATAATAAGCATGATGCAGTTTCTGTTTTCATGTGCTGCTGAAAAAAGTATGTATTCAGCTGTGGTTGGGTAGAACTCTCTGTACATGTCCATCAGGTCCATTTATTCCAAGCTCTGGCTCAGTTCTGCTAATTCTTTGCTAATTTTTTGTCTCGTTGATCTATCTTTTTTAGATAAAGGGGTGTTAAGGTCTCCTGTTAAGATTGTGTTCTTAGACATTAAGTTTTTCATGTCCGTTAAGACTTGTCTTGCATAGTTGGGTGCTCCTGTGATTTGTGCATAGATATTTATTAAGGTTCCCTCTTCCTCTTGTATTTTTCCCCTAAGCTACATGTATTGTCCTTTATTTCATTTGATCATTCTTGGTTTGAAGATGAGACTGTCTGAGAACAGAATTGTTACCCTCCTACTTTTTTCTGAGGTGCTGGAGTGTGTAGTATTGTTTTCCATGCTTTGACTTTAAGTCTATGAATGTCTTTTTGAGTTAAATGTGTTTCTTGTATACAGTATATTGTTGGATTTTATTTCCTAATCCACTGTGCCAGTCTGTTTCTCTTAATCAGTGAATTGAGTGCCTTTATATTGTTGGTTATGACAGAAATATGTTGAGTTACGATTGTCATGTTATTTATGTGCTTTTGTTTAGTCCTTTTTGTCCTGTGTTTGTTTGCCTTATTTAGTAGGTTCATTCTGTTCTCATTCCTGGAGTTCTGCTTATTGTGGTCTCTTTCTAGAGTATCTTTCGGTAGCCTGTGTAGGGATGGCTTTGTGATCATGCAATTCTTTAGTTATTATTTGTCATGGTAATATTTCACT
>PVKA01048512.1:0-13745 GCA_004027165.1 Ctenomys sociabilis
GTAGATCAAGACTTATATACCAACACAAGAACTTTATATTTCCTATGTGGTCATTGAAGTCCTCTCAGGGTTTATCTTGTAGTCCTGTACATTATTCTGTAGTTCCTTTGTCTGTGTCATCCATGTGGATGAGTCATGGCCAATGCTTGACCAGATTGCTCTCTGTGAGAGCTTGAGAGAAAGTTTTCTCTTCATGTGATTCTCCCCAGGCACACTTTAGAACTTCAGTCTCTTTCCTCTGTGGCTCCATAATCTCCTTATTCAGAAAATTTGGAGCTCACCTGAGTTTTATGATGTTGCAGTGCAGGTTCTCCTGTGTCCTGAGTCTTCACTGACCTTGAAAGGCTAGGCCAAAATGTTGGCTGGCCTTGTGGCTCTTCTATTTCTCCAACTCTGACTTGTGATCTTAGGTTGTTAACTATCCAGAAGAAACGCTGATTAGTATCCTGCAGCATATGCCATTCACTTTGCCTTATCTGACTCAATTGATTTTACTTGTACGTTTCCTTTTGTATTTCTGCTTTTCGCTTGTTATACTAGTGAGACTACGATATTTACACATGTGTGTCTGGTTTATTTCACTTATGAGTATATGTTCAAGTGGCATCCACTTCAGTATAAATGCTTCAAACTTATCATTCTTAATAGCTGAGTAATACTCCATTATGTAGAAATACCACATCTTTTTCAATCATTCCTCATGTGATGGACATCTTGGTTGTTTCCAAGATATTGCTATCACACATTGTGCTGCTATAAACATAGGTATACATATATCTCTATGATACAATGTATCCAGATCCTTTGGGAAAATTCCCAGTAGGGGGATAGCCAGCTTGAATGAGATTTCTAGTCCTACTCTTTTGAGGAGTCTCCACACTGACCTCCACAATGGTTGTACCAGTCTACATTCCCACCAGCAGTGGAGAAGCGTTCCCTTTTCCCCACAACCTCTCCAACATTTGTTGTTGGTTGATTTCCTTATGATAGCCATTCTTTCTGGAGTGAGATGATATCTCAGTGTTGCTTTTATTTGCATTTCACGAATGGCTAGCGATATGGAGCATTTTTTCATATATTTGTTCGCTGCTTTAATTTCGTCCTCTGAGAAATGTGTATTCATCTCAGATGCCCATTTCTGAATTGGGTCTTTAAATTTGAGGGCCCTGTTATATCTTAGTTCTTTATATATTCTAGACAGTAGTCCTCTGTCTGATTGCTTATTAGCTAGGATTTTATCAAAGTTTGTGGGTTGTCTTTTCACTCTGTTGACAATTTCTTTTGACATGCAGAAGCTCTTTAAGAAGAGTTGATCCCATTTGTTGATTCTTTCCAGAGCTTCCTGTGCAAATATGTGTTTGTTCATGAACACTTTACCTACCCCTATGTCTTCAAGAGTTCCTCCTACTTTCTCTTCCAGGAGATTGTTTCTGTTTTAATGTTTAGATCTTTAATCCATTTTGACTTTAACAGTGCATGCTGATAGAGCTGGGTCAATTTTTAATTTTTGGCATGTACAAAGCCATGTTTTCCAGCACCATTTGTTAAAGAGGCTATCTTTCTTCCAGTGAGCTTGTGTAGCCCCTTTGTCAAAGGTAAGATGGCTGAGTGTTTTCGTAGATGCTTCTGCATCTTCTAATCTATTCCACTGATCCTCAGGTCTATTTTGTTGCCAATACCATGTTGATTTTATCACAGTGGTTTTGTAGTATAATTTCAAATCAGGAATTGTGATGCCTCCTAGCAAGTAATCTTGACAACCAGTTTGAATACAATATGCAGTATAACAGCCATTGTTGAATTCCTATCATTTTGTCTAGTGAAATTCTGTATCATTTCTTATTTTCCTTTTACTGTTGTTTTGGAATTGCATGTATATTTTTTCAGGCATAAGTAAAGCAAATTACCATTGAGCTAAAATAAATGAATAAATAAAACTACTGAAAATAAAAATTTTAAAAAGGGGAATCTTGGCTCTTGTCCATCTCCACGTATTTCCACTAGGATGTAGGAATTGATCTTTTCGCACCCTGTATATGGCTATCAGCCCATGTTTTGCCTATCACTCTTTGACATAGTATAGCCACCTACTGCTTTGGCCATGCAGCTCACCACAATATACTGCTGGCTTTACATTTGCCCTTGGTGTCCTACTCCTGGGCTGTCATCACCACTGTTACTTCCAGGACCTAACTGGTGGGCATCTAACTCAGAAACACCCATATTTTCAATATCAATTATTTCGAAAGCATATCTTGCCAGCCCACCCCCTAGACACGCTGAGCTGGCCACTGAGAGTGGACATGGTGGCACACACCTATAATCGCAGCTCTAGGGAGGCTAAAAACAGGAGGATCATGAATTTGAGCTGAGTAGTGAAAATCTGTACCAAATCCGTTTTAAAAGAAAATTTCAAAAAGTGTCCTACAGCAGCAACACAGGGTGGTTCCCAGCATTATTCAAGTGAGCACCAGTCCTCCAGGAGCACTGGGTCAGGATGGGTTCAAGCATCTTTCACACAATCACCCTACCCTGACAAATGTCACTCTTCCTTGTGGAGCCCCTTCTTTCTCCTTGTTACTGACTTCTGTCAGCAATATTAACCAGCCATAGGTATATCTATGTATTTATGGTGCCCAGATTGTGTGGTCAAGAGAAGCCAATAGACTATGGCTTCTAGAGTGGCCTTGTCTGTGAGCACAGAGGGCTTCCATAGCCAGGAGATGTTGCCAGATGTGACCAGTTTTCCTAGTTCATGACCAGATATCAATTTTTTTTTTTTTTTTTTTTTTTTTTTTTTTTGGCAAAACTGGGGATTGAACTCAAGCTCTTGCATTTGCCAGGGAAGCGCTTCTTCTACTGAGTCATCTCCCTGGCTGGTACTTTTATTTACTTACTTACTTACTTACTTACTTACTTACTTACTTACTTACTTACTTATTGCAGAACTGAGGACTGAATTCAGGACCTTGCCCTTGCCAGGGAAGTGCTTATTCTACTGAGCCATCTCGCCAGCCCCAGATACCCGTTTTGATGAGTCACTCACATAAATCCAGAGAGGGTAGAAATTACTGACCTGATGCATTGCATGACTATTTACTCTTTCTGATATTAATTTTGTGTCCAAATGTATAAAATAACAAAGGGTTCATTAAGCCATGGCCTACCCAAGAAAGAGCATTGTAATCTGAATAATCTCTATCACTACAGGACACAAATTTGTACTTTTCAAGAAATTGCCCAAGTAAATCTAACCTGCAGTTGGGTATGAGAAGCTGAGATTTTAGCCCCTTCAGTACACTTGGCCCACAGTGATACTTACTTAAGCACAGGAGTATAAGAACCCAAGGCAAGACATTGCATTTTGGATCATTCTGCTTTGATCTGTCATATAGTGAGTATGAATGTGTCACTCCACATTAACCCTTGTCATATTCTTGAAAACCTCACAGAGCCAGACTATCTTCAGAACCTGTGTCCAGCATTTTTGGTGTTCTTCTACCTTGGGTAAGATTTGAACATCATTTTGGAAATCTTTTGTACTGCTGGAAAAGCTGTAACTATTACTTTAAATCTATATCCATGTTGCAGCTCCTTGACCTTCAGGCTGATCTTCATGCTGGGGCTGCTTCTGCCAACTTTTCTCATTTGCACTCCTAGTTTTCCTTCTTCCCTCTTACAGCCTTCAAGTTTCTCCTCCTTCCGCTTTCCTGCATCAGGACTGTATAGGTTTGCACCTTAATAAGGAGACAAAAGAGATGCTTTTTCTCCTGATTCCTACTCCTGGTGCAGATAAAACAAGACCTAGCATCTCTTTACATATCTCTTCCTTAGTTTTATCCCCCCACAGAAAGAAAAACCACTGGATAGTAGACATGGGGTATCTCTATGCCTCTGGCTATAGTATTCTATTCCTTCTCCTTAATAGTAGCTTTAGCTTTAGAGAGAAACTGCACTTATGAAATTAAGTGTGACATGTTATTTGGTTCAAAATACCAATGATATTTAATTTGTAATACTAGATGCAAGAACAAAACCTAAGTAAATAAATCAGTTGTTGCATTGAAATTGTCTCATGCCACAATTTTCCTCATGGACAGTGAAAGGAAGAGGGAGTTACTGGCTCAGGTCACTTAACCTATCAAACTCCACTAAGTCACAGATAAATCACACAGAAAGTACATGTATTTGCTTTGTCATGCTGTTCCAACTTCACATGACTCTTCAGGCCCATAAGAGTCAAATCAGAGGTATTTACGTCATCAGTACTTATTGTCATAGGTGTTACTGCATAGCTTAGTGTTTTGGTGAACATGCGTCTTTTAAATCACATATACTCGTCTTACATATCTTTTTGATTCAATGGCAGTAACTTATTTGCATAGATACAGCACCCACCGTGCTGCAGGGAGTTGGGATAATGCGACCTCAAACAGCATGGACATTCACACTTCTGACAGCATCCAGTGCTGCTTTCACCTGAAATGCAAGCTTGCATCTCCTTGCTTGGCCTTTCATGTGGAGATAGTGTGCTAGTTTCCCACCCACCCGATGTTGCCTGAGTGGAAACATCTCCTTGCTGTCTCTGTCTCAAGTCACCCTTTAGCCTCCACCCAGGCCTCCTGGAAAGGTTTTCAACTTCCACACTAAGGGCTTCCAATCTCTTCTGAATTCCAAATCCTGCCTGTCACAGAGTACCTGACAATTCTCAACCTGTCTCAATCTGACTGGAATGAAGAATTCAAGAAAGGAAAAAAGTAAAAAATTCACACAGGTGAGGTATGGACTCTGATGAACAACAGAGGACCAAGATACACCTGAGTTCAGACTGCTTCTGAAAAAAGAACGGCTATCTGGTCTCAGCTTCATAGACCTGGAATAGTAACGATGTCACGGAGTAGCCATGGAAATTAAATGGTATAATATATTTAAGATGAATGGTAATTGGGACCCTAATAAATATTAATTCCTTTCTCCCTCTCTTTCTCTTACCCTTCATGTGCATTTGACTTGAGAAATGAGAGCTTGTCTCTTCCTAATGTAGCTAAATGACTATGCTTTGCATTTGTATAATACTTTGTAAAATACTGTACAAAACACACTCAGAGGCCTTTCACCTTCAAAGATGTTCTGTACATGGGTGGAGTTGATGTCATTATTCTCATCTTTTAGGTGAAGAAAAGGGACCTAATGGGGTGAAGTGATCTGCCCAAGGTCCTGTACTATAATCTCTTGTACATAGACATACATCTTCTCAAGAGGTTAAGCAACCAGAATATCTTCTACAGGAGCCTGTGCTGGTCACTCCACCCTTCTATAGGCTTGACATACATTCCTAAGCAAACTCTTCTATCTTAATTCAGTGCTTTTGAGGACACATAGCAATCTGACAAACAAATTGACATGAAGTTTCCAGGAGCTGATAATGACCCAGTACACTAACACTCACCATTACTGACATTTTAACAGGGGAAAAACTCTGAAATCAGGCTTAATGCAGGGCTAGCAAGTAGATCTCTTCTGTATGTTGATTAATTAGTAGTAGGTTCCAAGCATGGCTTTGATTGGCCTTGGAGGAAATCCTATTGCTACTGTCCTCCATGGGTATAGGTGAGCCAAGAGAGACAGGCTTGCTATATACTTGCTCTTGTCCCACAGCCCTTATCTCAGATTTTCCAGAGTCTCTGGAGTGCACACTGTGCTCTTCTAGCCCCAATTTCCCCAATCCTTTAAGATGGACTCTGTCTGCTAGAAGTGGCCAAGCATGACTAGCAAATGAGTCCTAGTGTTTTCGTAGTATAGGATTTCTCATAATGGACCCTAAACAAGATACTGAAAGCAAAAGCACTTTGAAATTATAAACACTGTTCAGAGGTAATGTATACATAGTGTTAGTCCAAGCACCACAGCCAGCTGAAGAATGAGGAGTCATTCCCCATCCTCAGATGACTCCTGGACATAGCAGTAACTTATTCTACCAGAATAAGGAGCAGGGTTTGGTTTTCTGAGGTCACCTTCTTTGTGCGTCTCTTCCCCCCTCCTCTTGACCCTCCAGGAGATGAGCTAAACAAGCTACCCCAGCAGCATTTCCTCCTCCCTTCTGATCTGGGTATTGGCATCATTATCTTAATATCAGCAATAACAGATAGGAGCAGCAGATACCAATGTTTCATTACCTTTGGCGCCTCTGGGGATTGCTGCCCGGATATTTGGATTCACATGGCTTTCTCTCTCTTAGAGATTGACTTTGAAAACAGTGTATTTGCTTCAGTAGGTTAACCACTACAGGCCTGGAAGATAGTGACTCCACTAGCTTTTGTCTTTTTCTGGGTCCCCTCCTAGGCCAAGCCTGGTGTCACTTGGTTCTGTCCATAGCAATACCAGACTCATATTCCCAGAGTCATGTCACTTCTTGCTTCACCAAGAATAGATTTGTCAAACTGATCTGAAAGGGTCCCCATCTACTCTACCTGTCTTTCCCAAGTGTCACATCATTTTCATATCAGTCACATTTTGCTTCCAGAAAATTGAATTAGCCCTGGCTTCCCATGAAACCCAGGTACACCCTTATCTCCTCCATACACTCCTCAGTGCATTGTTCTCCCTTAACTGCCCACCACAAATCCCCACCTACTGCATATCACATACTTCGCTTATGGTCCACTCTGTGTTTGCCTTCACAAGATTCATCATCATCTCTTTTCACTCATGAGTGATTTTCTTAACTGAAAACTGTGTAATATACACATGGCCTGCACACTATGCTAACCTCATATTACCAATCTCACTTGACTTCCACAATAACCCTGTGATTTGGCACTACTAGTCATCCAATGTCATGGATGATAAAACAGAAGGCAAAAATCAAAGGATTACCCTGGAATAAGACATCTGGAAAGCACCAGAAATGAATGTCTGACTCTGACCTTACCCCAGGGTTTACTGAGTCCTTCTCAGCCCAAAAGAACCTCTTCTATTGACCTAAATTGCACTCATTTTGTAGGATGTGGAAGCTCATTATGATCTTCATCCCTTGCCTCTAGTGTAAAATCTTGTATAATCAGAACAGGCCATGTCTTCTTCAACTTTCTCCCCTCAACACAGAATGTGCAGAGTAACTCCCCAGATTTAATTAACCACCTCTGATGCTGGTTTATCTCCTTACACCACATCCTGAAACTACCTTTAATCTGCTTAAAGGTTTCACTGAGCCACATCTCCCTGCAGCATTTCCCAACACCATGCTGTTTCCCTTGCATTCTTTTTCTATGCTGCACCAATTACACTCTCCATCTAAAATCACCTCTGTCTTTCTAAATCTCCAAACTCCTGAACTGTTCTCTGAGAATCCATCACCTCACACACCCCTTCCTAACCTTTCTAGTCCACGTTGATATCTCTCCTTCCCTGAACAAGTAACAAGTATATAGAACACTTACCATCTCATTCACTAATTTATAATAATAGTTGCTGTAAGGACCAAAAAAAAAAAATGTATAACACATATATAGTCCTTTCCTTCCCATGATCAAACACTAGAGAGCAAAGAATTGCCCAAATAAAAAGTGAATAAATATGCCCAGTTATTTACAAAGGTCAGGCAGGCCATTCAGCCAAAAACATTTATTAAGTAGTTCAGAACAGAGTAAGAACATTGTGTGTTCTAGTGGACATGATGGAGACTTCTAAAAGAAAAGCTTGGAGGACAAGTAGAAAGTAAAGCACATTTGTTCCAGAAGGGGAAATAATACAGTCATGTGTTGTGATCAAAAACAGTCATGTGATATGATCAAAGAGCATGAAGGACTTATGAAATAGGTGATAAGGAGACAGGTTAGACAAGTGGGACTAGGGTAGGGAAAATCACCTGGAAAATCATCTTCCATGTGAAACTTCTCTTTTTAATTTATCACTCAAAGTACTCATGAAATCCAAAGCCGATGAATGTATGAGAAATGGAAAAACTGAGATAAAAACTAGAATCCCTGAATTTCAGTTATATGCAAAAAACAAGAAAATAGTTTGAAAATGGGAACAGCATAACACCTTGGACTACATCACTGACACTCATCCCTAGCTGAGAAACAGTATATCTCCATGCTGTGACAACAGAGTTTAAGGCTGAATAGTCCCTGCCAACAACTTGGGGGCTGCTCCTCTCAGGCTGCTTTAACTTATTGGAGCTTGAATTTGTCTACAGGGGAAGAAAAGGAGACAAGAGCGTCTGAAGTTATTGCCCTGTTCCAGGATCATAGCAGAATGTAATGAGATGGTAATGCTCTTCTGGAATTTAGCACAATGCATAGCACATAGGAAAATCTCAACATAAATTACCTTTCATATGAAACTTGGGGTTGAGAATACTCCTTCCCAAATGCACAGTCTATGTAATTAAATAATGAGGAAAGCAAAACCAAAAATTCAGGGAGCAGGAGTCTATTCCAACTAAATCGACAGTTGTGCCGGCACAGCGCCTGCCTGCCAGTCCCCAAATGTGTAACTCCTGCGTTATCTAGCCCAGGGCACAATCCATCACAGATATTTAATAAAGGTTTCTGAGCTGAATGGATTTAAATTGGATCAAATTTAATTGGATCCTTTGTTTAAAATTTTATAGTTTCCTTCTGAGAAGTAGCTGAATGGAACACTTCTTGGGTTTGTATATTGTTAATTCCAGTGATCAGACTTGACCCATCATTCATTTATATTGATAATTCTCAACAGAATGCTCTTGCTGTGCTTGCCCTCCTGCATTGCTCAGATAGTGGATTGAACATGAAATCCACAGCTACACTTGGGGCTTTCTGGGAGTGTTATCCAGTGATTACCTTTGGATCCAAACTGTCCAATCCATCCTATGGAGAAGATAATCAGCCACAGGATTTCAGGAGAAGGTCCTTATCACACCCACATTAATTCTTAAATTTCCCTTCAAAAGGTGTAATTTTCTAATGTGTTATTAACAATCCATACCCACGTACTGCCACATATTCTGTACCCACATTTTATATCCAATGGCAGGTGCACTTGTGTATTGGTATGAAATCCTTCTTCACATAGGCAAGCACTCATAAGCACATATGCTTAGTTCAACATATGACCATGAATACATGTGCGTATCACTGTCAAGATTTTAGAGAATTATTTACCATCTTGAGTAAATGCTGTGAGATTAGAGATTAGCTAGAGTTGTATAAAATGCACCCCAAGTTCCTTTCATCCAAGTCACAGCACAAAGAAATTCTATTTACTGGAGAGTTCAAAGAAATCACTGAGCTCTGTCCCCATATTTTAAGGTAAAAGAAGAAAGCACAAAAAATGAAGCAAATTGTTTGACTTGGCCTAGCCAGTTGGACATGAGACACACACTCAAATTCTTAGGTCCTAATAATGATTTTAAAGACCCTTTCCCAACTTGTGATATCACAGGTTGCTATGTAAATTTTCTCAACTCTGCTGGGAGCTTACGCTTCCTTGACAAGGTTATATTCTCTAGGCCAACTGTTGAGTGCTTTTAATGTACCAGATAGTTGAGCTGTCGCTCACATTTATTTCAATCCAGCTTCACTTTCCTCTCTATCTCAAGTCCTGAAATTCTATCACCATAATTCTTGGTCAGCTCCCCTGCAAGGTGCTCAAGGGATTCAGATAATTGAATGCAGAAGTATGGGAATGTCATGCTCCTCCTGGCTCTGCCAACAACCATGGAGAATGGTGACCAATTAAAGACTCTGAGACACCGTCATCAGGAATGTGAGCCTGAGGATTCCTGCTGACAGCAGAAGACAGTGGCTTTGTAGCAGGGGCTGCTTGCTGTGGAGAACCCCACCCATATCAATACAAGTACATTCTTTTTCACATTGAGTAAAATAACACTGTCGGGTTTTGTCCTTTAACCATTCCAACATATAGGTGAGCATTTGCTGTATTATCCCCATCTAGTAGAGACACCTAGAGTTCTCTGTGTGTTCATCAAGGACACTGATCTACCATAGGAAGCCTCTTGATTGCTACATTCCAAACTATAAAGCTGAATTTTTACAAGCTATCAATGAACAATTAAAAGTTTCTATTTCTGAGAATAAGGACTTTATTAAACTGAAAGGAACATATTCTCTAAAGGCAGAATTTCCTTCAACATGACACATGTGGAGACCCTTCCCCACAAGCAGGAACAATTAGATCAGAAGCAGCTTTCTACACAAACAACATGAACATCTTGCAGAGAAAATGTACAGACAGTAGAGAAGAGGTGCCATGCGCAGCTGCCACATGGCTGCAGAACATGAGTGGGAGATGCCAGGGAGGTTCCTCCAGCCCACTTCGCCCTTCCTTGTAGCCATCCAGGGAAATGGTGGCCAGACCACTGGCCAATCTCTGAGGCAGGTGGGGCCACAGAGAAGGAGGCTGGAGCTCCATGCCTATGACTCCAGAGCTCACCCTGAGGGATGCCTGCACCAATTCCAAGCACCATATCCAGCAGCTGTCACACCAGCTTCCATCTCCTAAGTAAGGTAGGTCCAGGGCACCAGTGGAAGTGCTACTAAGGTAAAACCACATATCTTTTAAGATCAGAGCTCTGAAATGCTGTATGACTTAAAATGATTGCTTTTTGCTTTTGTTTCATGTTTAGAGGTTAAAAATAACAACAACAACAATTGCAAACCTTTAAGAAATCTAATTATATGTTTGAGTTATAGACCAGTTTTTAACAACAACAAAAAAAATTAACAAAAAAGGGGCCTCATTAAGAGTCTTTTGTCTCTAAAACAAGTGTGTTTTCGTAAGCCATAGAGCAAGCAAATTCTAATTGCTGGCTTCATTATACAGAAAAGTCTAAGTGTAACAATCAGAAGCCTTATTACACATACATAATTGAGTTTCATTGCAACTTATGAAAACATAAACTCTCTTAAACACACTTGCAGAAAATGTCACATCATCAAATCAACACTTTTATTATACAAAAGTAATTGTGTTTAAAGACACCAAACATATGTTACTTATACAAAAAAATGAGTTGTACTATGATTCAGAGTCTAAATCTTGAATCTGAGAGCAATGTTTTGTTTGCAAATGCAGGAGAAAAAAAGACAAATTGCAAACTTAACTAATGAAATGTTCAGGAACTTGCCCTGGAAGTATTCTACTTTGGAAACACTGAATTCTTAAACTTGATTTTCTGGTCAACTCTTCCATGAGCCTTCCTTCTTTCTCGGCCCAGCTCCCTCCGAATTTGTTTCTCAAACTGCATGTTTACATTTTTCCCACTAATTTGAATTATTTCACTAGTCTAATCTTTATTTTGTTTATTTATTTTTTAATTGAAGGACAAATAGCAATGAGAAAGTTTCAAGACAAATTAATAGGACAGATTAAATAAATGAATACATTGCAAACTGTTTTCATAATTTTTTGTATTGTACAAGGTGCATACATGATATTATACTCACATACATTATTATAGCAGATGTCTCTATCAGTGAATTAAGTGTAGCTATATACTTACTTTATCTTTTATAGCTGAATTATATCACAGATTCAATAATTAATACTCTCTACCTTGTTATCTTACTAGTGCATGTCCATAGTACTAGAAGCCAACAATATCTTGGCCAACCACTATTGGTGCAAATCTTGCTCTTCATAGAATTATGCAGAAGCACAGCATATTTATCCTAACTGTACTGTTTATACACACACATCATGATTCTTCCTTTGTATACCCTTTTTTTTTCTCTAGACCTCACAAAGATGAGCACTCCATTGTCCTTAAACCAATTTACGTGCCTGAACTGGGTGACACAATCCAACACAGCCTAGCAGTCCACAATAATAGTGAGTTATCTGAAGAAGTTCTTGACTGTAGCCATGTATAGCTCAACTTATTATTATGGCCCCATGTTATATACCTCATTTTTATACTTTTCTGCTGGATGGTTAAGACTGAGATAGATCAAGCCCTATATACCAAAAGATGTAGCTTTTGTTTCTGATGAGGTCAGTGAAGTCCCTTCATGGTTTATCTTGTGATAAGGTCCTGTACCTAATTCTGTACATCCTTTGTCTGTGTCATCCATGTGGATGAGTCATGGCCAATGCTTGACCAGTTTGTTCTCTGTGAGAGCCTGAAAGTTTTCTCTCCATGTGACTCTCCCCAGGCACACTATATATCATCAATCGTTTTCCTCTGTCGCTCCATAAACTCCTTATTCAGAAAAGTTCAGGCACAACTGAGTTTCATGATGTTACATTGCAGGTTCTCCTATGTCCTGAGTCTTTGCTGACCTTGAAAGGCTAGGCCTGGAGCTCTCTAGTCTAATCTTCAGTTATTTGGATTTCTCCTTTATCTAGCCTCTGTAGTTCTTTTTGCACTGGGAAGTCTGGTCATTCTCACCTTGCTATGTTCCTCCTTAAATAAATTCTGATCACTAGTTTGTATATTTCCACTATTGGGCTGACAAACCCTCCTGGAGGTCCATCCCTGTTCCACCCTCCAGCAGTACATCAGCTTAACTCCAGCTGATGCAAAAAGGCCCTCTGCATCCCTGCTGCTTCTCCTGGTGACTCCTTCCCAGGGCAGGCTACTGAATGTGTAGAGTATAATAAGTACCAAAATGTACAGTTTACTGTTCAAAGTAAAGTGAAGTCCTTTTTCGGTTTACTCCATGTTATTCTGTTGGGTATGCAATGTATGGTTCCCTCTACCACAGGGAATTCAATATTTGGAGGTGGCAGAAAAATACATGGTCTAGACACTCATGGCAGAAGAGGACCAGTCTTATGATAAGGCACTTCACTGACAAGAGATGGACGTATAGCTATCACTCCATGTCTAAGGACAACATTAGAAAGAAGAATGGGATTTAGGGGAGCTGAGAATAACAAGGTTAGAACAGTGGAAATTTATGGGAGCAAACAAACTCGTAGTGCTAGCCAAATAGAATGTCAAATAACTGGACATTAGAGTCAGAGAAAGAATTCACAAAAACATCAAAAGAATCAAGGCCAAAAAAATACAACAGGGAAAGTATGTTGAAACCAGACATAGGTCAAATGTCTACCTTTCTTCCCTTTACTGCCATGCTTCTTGAGAGCAAAGTGCATGTTCCCTGCTGTTGCTTTCTTTCTCCTATGAAGATGCTTGCTCCAGGTTCTGGAAGTTAGGGCTTTCCTCAGTGGTGAATTCTTCTTTGTTAATCTACATTTTGTGGGAGGAAAGTTTCAACATATCAGAATAATGAAGTGATCTAGTTGCAATAGTGGATTATTTGGCTTGTTTAAATAATTTGATGCTTGGTCATTCAGTTGAGAACTTGGTACAGAAAGTGATCTTGTTGATATTGGTATATAAGTTTGGATCTACCTAGGTCTTAACCATCCAGCAGAAAAGCATAAATGTATAAAAATGAAGTATACATCGTGAGCCCATAATATTAAGCTGAGCTGTAAATGGATATGGTCGACAATTTCTTTGAATAACTCCCTATGGTTGCAGAATGCTGGACTGTGTTAGATTGTGGTGTCGAGTTCAAGAACCTAAGGGAGTTGAATGTCAATGGAGTGCCCACTTTTGACAGGTGTAGACAAAGGAAGGGTTGTAGAAAGAAAAAATCTTGATGTGTGTGTATAGACAGTACAGTTGGGATAGATAACGCTGTGCTTCTACATAATTCTATGAGAGGCAAGATCTGCACTAATGGTGGTTGGACAGGATATTATGTCGGCTTTTAGTGCTATGGTCA
>PVKA01048513.1:0-13739 GCA_004027165.1 Ctenomys sociabilis
AATTTATTTTTTATTTCATTGAAGTACAAATATCAATCAGACAGTTTCAAGACACCTTAAGACAGATTCATTAAATTAATACATTGCAAACTGTTTTCATAATGTTTTGGTATCGTACAAGGTGCATACATGATATTATATTTACAGATATTATTTTAGCAGCATGAACAAACATATATTTCCACAGGAAGCTCTTGAAAGAATCAACAACTGGGATCAACTCTTCTTAAGGAGCTTCTGCATGTCAAAAGAAATTGTCAACAGAGTGAAAAGACAACCCACAAATTTTGAAAAAATCCTAACTAATAAGCAATCAGACAGAGGACTACTGTCTAGAATATAAAAAGAACTAAGATATAACAGGGCTCTGAAATTTAAAGACCCAATTCAGAAATGGGCATCTGAGATGAATACTCACTTCTCAGAGGACGAAATTAAAGAAGCAAATAAATGTATGAAAAAATGCTCCATATCGCTAGCCATTCATAAAATGCAAATAAAAACAGCACTGAGATACCATCTCACTCCAGAAAGAATGGCTATCATGAGGAAAACAACCAACAACAAATGTTGGAGAGGGTGTGGGGGAAAAGGGAACACTTCTCCACTGCTGGTGGGAATGTAGACTGGTACAACCATTGTGGAGGTCAGTGTGGAGACTCCTCAAAAGAGTAGGACTAGAAATCCCATTCAAGCCAGCTATCCCCCTACTGGGAATTTTCCCAAATGATCTGGAAACATTGTATCATAGTGATATATGTGTACCTATGTTTATAGCAGCACAATGTGTGATAGCAAAATCTTGGAAACAACCAAGATGTCCATCACATGAGGAATGGTTGAAAAAGATGTGGTATTTCTATATAATGGAGTATTACTCAGCTATTAAGAATGATCACCTTGAAGCATTTATACTGAAGTGGATGCCACTTGAACATATACTCATAAGTGAAATAAACCAGACACACATGTGTAAATATAGTATAGTCTCCCTAGTATAACAAGCGAAAAGCAGAAATACAAAAGGAAACGTACAACAACTAAAATCAATTGAGTCAGATAAGGCTAAGTGAATGGCATATGCTGCAGGATACTAATCAGCTTTTCTTCTGGATGGTTACCAAGGTGATACTTTTAAAAACAAGGGTGGCATAATAATTTAAGGGCTTTAACCTTTGTCAGAAGGTTATCATTTCTTCAGAGATGAGCGTAAGGAAAGACTGGAGAGGATAACAATGGTCTTTATTAAACCAGTCTTTTACCAGATTTTTAAAGCTTCTGTTTGTAAGATGATTTATATATTTTATATAACATAAATATATTCTCCATGCTAAAAAAGAAACTCAAATCATCTTATATCCTGATCCCATATCCATCTGGCAAATGATCTTCATTGACTTAATACATTTGGCACCCTCTGGCAAAACACGCATTATAAATAGTAACATAGCCCTTGCTGCCAGGGCCTCCGCTTAACTAAGGAAAACATGACTGTGTATTCTCTTAAGAAGACGAAATAATGCATGAGCCAGTTCTTCACTATGTACGCCAGAGAACATTTGAGCTGGCCACAAGCTAAAGGGAACAGAAACAATTTTAAGACCTAAAGCTGGGGTTGGTTGGTTTTTATAGCAGTAAACTCAACCTGTTCCACCAGTTCCAATCCATTCGGATGATTACATGACCAGCGTGATCAGCCAGGCGTTCTCAGCTATGTATGACCAGCTCAGAAACACAAAGTTAAAGAAGTGGAAAAACACAGGGTAATAGGGAAGAGATCAGAACTGTGTGCCAAGATTTAGAAAGCAATGTAATCACATTGCTGATTTTAATCACAGCACTGATCTTAATAGTAAGAATACTCAACAGTTGGTAAAGTGTTTAAAAATATTTTAGCACATCTGTAGCCTTAACTATAGTTATTAAAAATGACATAGAGGGGCCGGGGAGATGGTTCAGTGGAATAAGCCTTTGCCTGGCAAGTGCAAGGGTCTGAGTTTAATCCTGGTTCCGCAAGTAAATAAGTAAAATAATAAAAATGACATAGAAGGGACCATAATGATAATTACACGGGGATTATACTAAGTATGTTTTTTATAAAATAGCAACTAATGTATTTAGAATAAAACACTATTTTGTAAAAGATTAAAAATGCATATTTTAGTAACAATTATCTCTAGCTGGTGAAATTATGGCTGACTTTTATTGTATTCTTTTATTTATGAGTACTATTTAATTTTTCTGTAGTAAAGGTCTATTAATGGCGCATCAAAGTTGTTTAAAACAAAAACTAGAAAACCATTTCCCCTCCCTCCCAGGGAGTTATCTCAGCTTCCTAATGAAGTCTCCTGTTAAGCACTGTGCCCACCCTCTGATCCCCGCTTGAGCTTCTGGGTCTCCAAAATGGCTCCAGACGTGCACCCATCGTCAGCTGAAATGAATGCTGAAATTAAGTGTGACTGGCAAAAGCGCAGAGGCGCTGGCAAGCGGCAGGCAGGCCACCGAGCAGGTTCAGGGGCCAGATCGTGACGCCCCCTAGAGCAGAGAGCAACAAGAACCGAAGCTCGCGGAGCCTAGAAGCTCTGGCTCCAAGTGATCCACGAGCTGCTAGCGCTGGTGTGAAAAAAAAACCCCTTTACTGAGATTGCTCTGAACATTTCCTCCTCCGGGAAGAGTCAAAGCCACCTTGGACGGAGCAGCCTTGCCCGTCACCGGAGTCACCAGGACCAATGCCAGGTTTCACAGTGAGGAAAGTGACTGGACACCGCATGCTTTATGATGATAAATAAAACCTAAATATTTAGATAAAATGGAATAAACCCTGTCTGTAGGTGCTTCATACGTATTGTTCATTCAGTTCTTTCACAATCCTATAATCCTATAATTATGATATTATGTTTAAAACCATTGTCATTTTATATAACATGCGACTTTTGTGGCAATTCCCAACCTTCCTGGACCTCAGGCTGTGGCCCAATAGCAGTACCCAGATGTTCAGAGATCCCGCTGTGCGGGACAGCCACCCATCTGCGCTTCATGGGAAAAGAAGAACGAAACTTGTACACTTACAGTTTTTGGTGCAACAGATATGAAGCTAAAAGTTATCATTCAGTCCTTGAAACAAATGCAATCCTGAACAAAACTGAAAAACCAACACCTCTTTATGGATTTGTCAGGGAGCTGAGATTACAGGGCAAATCGTTGTCCCACAAACTGGAGAAACCAACAAGTCAATGAAGAGAGAGAAGTGTGGTTTGGTGGGTTGAAACCTAGGAGCAAAATCTATGCAGGAAGCAGCATGAGGGTATGAACACCTCAACTACAACTGACGGATTGCAACACGGACAAGGCTGAGAGAAAAACTGCACGGGATCCTGGTAGGGAACACTCTCACCTTGTGTTTTATCCCTAGGAGGTCTACCAGGCTTCTCAGTGACTAACAGGAGATAATCTCCTCAGGCTTCAGCCAGTGTAGGGGCAGTTCAAGTTAGAAAGCAATGACAAAGCCAGCCCAAGGACATGGGAGCTCCTCAAAGCTCGCTGCTGCAGCTTGCTAACTGGTAGCTCATAGAGAGGCACATTTAGAAACCTCTCTAGGTCTACATAAACGCTCTGCTATTCTTGGGCAGTTCTTCTCCTTCACTCAAGAGAGAGAGGGGCTCCCTCCACCTGACCAAGATTTTCATCTCTTGTCTGTCTTTTCTTCATTATTGCCATTGTTCCTTCCTGAGATACAGCAAGAGCTCAACAGGTTCCTACATCTCAGGAGGAGAGAGAAAGGAATGGCTTTAAAGTGAGCCAGGGTATTCTGTTCTTGTTAAGCTTTGTCTTCAAGAAAGACTCCTTAACCAGGAAACTTCAGGACTTTTATTAGAACACAGCTGATCTGGGGACAGGAAAATGCCCACCTCTACCAACTATAGCCATTCTGTCCCACCTAAGGGGCTTGGGTTTCGGCAGGGAGAGCCCTTAAGCAGGTCACATTCCAGAATCTCAGGCTAAGAAAGAGGCCTAGCCACAGGCCTTATAGAGCATCCCATCCTACCGACACAGTAGCATTGACTCAGGTTTTGCTATCAAGAAAAAAGTTAGAAGAAATAACAAAAAGCAAACTAGAAATAACAAAGAGATAGAGAAAACATCAGAATCAGACATGAATATGGCAGGATTATTAGAATTATTAGACTGAGGTTGGTTTAAGAAATGATTACAATGCTAAGGAATCTACTGGGAAAAACTGATATATAGAAATAGTTGGATAGCAAAATAAATGATGGGGAAAATCTATGAAAAAGTGATACAGAGAGAAAAAGATGCCTTTGATTATCTCATTATTTGACTAAGAGAAGAATCTTGACACACTAGTAGAAACTTCGAAAATTGAAAATCAAACAGAAAAGAATATCCTAAACCTATCAGCCAACTACAAAAGACATATATACAATGGTAATATAATGTAAAGACAAAAAGGTAGAAACAGGTGAAATATGAGGAGCAATAATGATATTACCCAAATTAAGGTCAGACACCAAACTACAGATCCAGGAAGTGTAGAGAACACCGTATAGGACAAATGCCAAAAAATCATACTCGGCATTATCATTTTCAAGCTTTAAAGAAAATTAAAAATAAGGAAAACAATTCTGAAAGAAAGGAGATAAAAAAATACCTTCCTCCTTGGAAGGTACAAATGTGAAAATTATATATGAGTTCTCAGAAATCATGAAAGCAAGAAGAGATTAAGGGAATTATTTAAAGTATTGAGAGGAAAAAACACCAACATAGAAATTTATCACCTGTGAAATTACCTTCTAAAGGTGAAAGGGACATACTTTTCAAAGCAAATAAAAATAGAGGGAACTTGTTGTTGATAGACATGGTTTGCAAGAAATATAATAAAAAAATTTCAGAGAGAATGAAAATTATATAGATCACGAACAAATTCAGATTTAAAAAAGAACACTGGAGAAGAGCTATGTTTGAGTAAAAGAAAAGCCATTATTTTTCTGATTAGTTAATCTGAGTTTGCTCAAACTAATAATAGATATATTCATGTAGCTACATAAGTGGTAGGTATAAGTACAACGAATGACCGAAATGATAGAAAGTATGAGAGGTCCTGCAAATGTTTTGTTGGTATAAAGTGAGAACACTGCCTACAAAACAGCACAGTGGCATTTGAAGGTGGGCTTCTGTTGTTGTAAGTGTCCATTACAAACTCCGATGGAACCATAAAAAACTTTAAAAAGAAATATAATTGACATACTAAGAAAGGAGAGAAGTCATTCACTTAAAAGCACAAATGGCAGAAAAAGTGTGAAAGAACAAGTTCCATAAATAGAAAATAAAAAAATATGTTCAATTTTAATTTATCAATAATCTCTTCAACATCAATTATTTAAAAAGCACTACCTTGGGAAGTTTGAGCTGGTGCAACAAATTAATTTATATTGGGTGGCTTATAAACAACAAAAAACTACTTCTCACAGTAGTGAAGACTGGAAATCTAAAAAGTTAGAGTGCCAGCAGGGTTGGGTTCTAATGAGGGCTCCCTTCCCTGTAGCAGACTTTCACCTTACCCTGTATCCTCAAATCAGGGATGGGGAGAGAATCTCCATTTTAAAAGGACACAACATTTTATTCATTAGATTTTATCCTTATGAACGGTTTCCCTCCTAAAGCCCAACTGCCTACTACTATAACACTGAAGATTAAGATTTCAACCTGAGAATCTTGAGTTCTTAGTTCAAGCATATACCAATTATCTTTTAGTTTTTTCTTTGAATTGTTTATTTACAGGTCCTTGCTATGCAGCTCTGACTTGTAGTGATCCTTCTCAGCCTTCCCAGCCCTGGCACTACAGGTGTGTGCCACCATGCAGTTTCAGGGCCATTATGGTACACCCAGGGTTCTGGGGCTGGCACAGTATATGGTACCAGGGATTAAACCTGGGTCCTTATGCTTTCCAGGCAGGCACTTCGATTGCTGAGCTACCTCCCCAGGCCCAGCATATACCAATTAAGAGTGTTGTTCAGGAAGAATGAAAGAATGAAAAATAAGAGATATAGACAGACAGACAGACAGACAGACAGACAGACAGACAGACAGATAGATAGATAGATAGATAACAGACAGACAGATAGATAGATTCTACCAGAAATTCACTTTAAATATAAAGACACAAGTTGATTAAAAGGAATTGGATGAAGATATACCATGCTAACACTAATCAAGAGAAAGCATTAATTTCAAACCTAGTAGACTATCTACAAAGAAACATCATAGGAGATGGAAAGCCGCTACACATACTTATGAAGGCAAGTTTCCAAGCAGGTATAGTGATCTTTAATGTGTAGGCATCTCACATCAGTGCATAAAACACATGAGGAAAAGCTAATAGAACTTCAGGGGAAGTTTCTGGAAACATAGGGGTACAGAAAGTAACAGGAATAGGTTTCCCCAGCTATACAACAATTACAATGGCAAATCTGTCAGATGTAATGGTTTTGGAACTCTACTGAAAGCTTAAAACTTCCAGAGGAGGGCTTGGATGACAAATGGTTATTAATTTCAGTCAGTTTCATCTCTCTGCACAGTGGCAGCTACCCATCCCCACCCTCCAGCCCCTTGGTGGGCTGCAGGTTATGTTGCACATGTTCCAGGAGCAGCCTGCATACAGCATATGGGAGCAAGGTTGGGGGGAAAAAGCTTGTATTTCAATTTGAAAGATCTGTGCTCTTCTTATCTCAGAGTCACAAAGAGGGTGTTAGCTCTTGCTTTTGACTTTCCTCCACTGCTGTAAGCCCTCCTCAAGGCTAGAGTGTTTTCCAGAGAAATGGAATCTAGGATACTATCAAAATGAAGGGGAACAAAACCACATACTTGTCTGGATTGATGCATTAAAAAGCATTTGATAATTCAACATCTTTCCAAGAAAAAACACAGCTAGAAATGGTCCAAAAATTTACCTGAACCTAAATAAAAAGTATAGCACATGCAACCCTCAGGAGATATCATTCTCAATAGTGAAAGCTGAAGGCTTTTATTGTCAAAAGCAAAGCCAGAATACACGCGTTTATTATTTGTCTAGCAAAGTACTGAAAACTCTAGCAAGAGCCATCAGAGGGGGCCAGGGAGATGGCTCAGTAGAATAAGCATTTCCCCGGCAAGCACCAGGGCCTGAGTTCAGTCCTCAGTTCCATCAAAAGAAAAAAGCCATCAGATAAGAAAAATAAACAAAAATCATACAAACAGGAAAGGAAAAAGTAAAATTATCTTTGTTCACAAATGCTATCATTTCATATGTGAAGATACCTAAAAATTCAAAACAGAAAACCTATGAGAACTAATAATTGAACAGAAAACAAAGTCAACACACACACACACACACAGAGACACACACCACATGAATCTCTATATGCTTACAATAAAAACTGACAAGGAAATGGACAGATCCAGAAAATCAGTAAGGACGGACATGAACTCCACAACACCATCAATGAAGGGACAATACTGACACCTAGAAACTACTTCATCCAACAACAGCAGTTACTCCTGCTTCTTAAAGCCACCAGGAGTATTCACCAAAAAAAAAAAATCATGTTCTGAGGCATGAGACAGACTTTTACAAACTCATGAGACTGATACATTACTGGTGATGGTGTGGGTAGTTCCTACTTTAATAAATTTAAAAAATAACTCAAATCATCTGATGTGTTTTAAGATTACAGTGACATTAAATGTGAAATCAACAACCAAACGGTAGCCAGAAAATCCCACACACATTTATAAAGTACCATTTGTATATAACACAAGGGTCAAAGAAGAAGCCACAAGATACATTCAAAAATAGTTTGAGCTAAATAAAAATCAAAGTGTAATTTATCAAATTTTATGGGACATAGCAAAAGTGGTGCTGAGTAGGAAATTTATAGCATTGAATCAGTATATTATAAAATAACTAGGATTTACAGTTAGTATTCTAAGCTTCCACCTTACAAAGCTACATGAAGAAGGGCAATTTAAATCCAAACTAAGACAAAGAAAAGAAATAATAAAAATTAGAGCAGAAACCACTTCACTTAAAAACAACAATCAATAGAGAAAATCATCAAAGCTTTTTTAATGGGATGGGGAGGTGGACAGCTCAGTAGAATTAGCACTTGCCTGATTTCAATCCCCAGTTCCACAAAAAAAAATAAATAAACCTTCAGTAAAATTGAGAATTCTCTAGTCAAGCTAACTACAGAAAAAGAAAAGACAAAATTACTGGCACCACACAAAAGAGGGAACAATGGTGCAGTTCAAATGGACATGGAAAGGATAATTTTTTAAAAATACAATAAACAGTAGTCCATAATAGTAGTGGGTTATCCGTAGGAGCGGCAATGCCAGAAATTGTTGACTTGAGCCTTTTACAGCTCAGCATATTAATATGGCTTTACTTTTTATAATTCATTTTTATACTTTTCTGCCGGATGGTTAAAACCACGATAAAGCAAGACCTGTATAACAAGAAATATAACTTCAGTATCTGATAAGGTCAGTCAAATCCCCTCAGGATTTACCCTGAAACCCTGTACTGCAGTTTGTAGAACTTTTGTCAGTGTCAGCCATGTGGATGAGTCACAACCACTGCTCGACCAATTTGCTTCCTGTAAAAGCCTGAGAGAATGTTTTCTCTCCACATGACTCTCCTTAGGCACACTCTACATCATCAGTCACTTTCCTCTGGGGCCCCATAATCTCTTTGATCAGATTCACACACCTACAATATTTATAAGGCAATGGAATACCATCTCTGACAAAACTAAACAAAAAAGAGGGATATAAATGAAGGACCATTTTGTATCTATATGTACAAAATAGTTAGGATAGATATACTTTTTCTTAATTCAATGAGAAGAAACATTTGAACTAATAGTATTTGGGTAGGGTATCATGTCTGCATCTTGTACTATGAATAACTACTACAAAGACAACAATATGCAATGTATTGTAACTGTCCTACTACCCTGTTTTGAGACTATCTTATTGCTATTTGTTTTTCAATAAAATTAATAAAAATGCGATAAACAACTTTGACAATCTAGATGAAATTTTTGGGTTTTTTGTTTGTTTTTTATGCAGGGTTTCACTATACAGCCCAGACTCATAGTGATCCTCCTGATTTGTGCCTCACTAGTGCTGAGATTACCTGTGCACGCCACCACTCCTGGACTCCTTTGCCAGCTCAGCATGCCCAAGGGTGGGGCCAGCATGGCATGGGAGCTGGGGGTCGAAGCCTGGCCCCTGAGCTTACCTAAGCAAGTGCTTAATCTGCTGAGCTGTACCTCCAGCCCTTAGATGAACCTTTTGAAAGACACAGTCTGCTAAAACACACATACATGAGAACCATCATTTTTATAGGTTTATTTATATATTAAAGAAATTAAGTCAATAATTAGTAATTTACCATGCAGAAATAATCAGATCTAGATTTTTTTTCCACTGGTAAGTTCTTCAAAACATTTAAGGAAAAATTTATATTAAGTCTCTAAAAATTTTTTCCAGGGGCTGGGGAGATGGCTCAGTGGAATAAGTGCTTCCCTGGCAAGCGCAAGGGTCTGAGTTCAACCCCCTGTTCCACCAAAACAAACAAACAAAAATTTCCAGAAGATTACAGAAGGAATTATTTCCTAACTCATTCCATAATGCAGTTGTTACTCAAATACCCAAAGCAAAGGTATTTCAAGAAAATAAAAATACAAGCCAAAATCTCTCATGAATAGTAGATTCAAAATCTTTAAAAGCTTAGCAAATTGAATCCAACAGTATATAAACAAAATTCTGCAAACAAGTGAGATTTATTTTAGGTATGCAAAACTATTCAACATTTGAAATCAATTAGTATAATTCATTAAATAAAGAAGAAAGACATAAGATCATATCAATATATACAGAAAAAAAAACCCTTGATAAAATGCAACATTACTCTCTATAAAAGTCCTCAGTAAAGTAGGAATAGGAGAAAATGTTTTCAATGTAACAAGAATATAAAAACCTATATTGAACATCAAAATCAATGGAAAATACAAAGTTTCCCTAACTACTCAGGGACAAGGCCAGGATAGAAACTGCTCACTCACCTTTGTGCAGTGTCCGACTAGATCTCTTAATGCACTGGAACACAGAAGGGAGAAAAAGGTTAGGAAAGAAGGAATACAGTTGTATTTTTGATACATAATGTAATTATCTGTGTAGAAAATCTGAAACAATATGCAAAAATCTCCTGCACATAAAGTTCTTATAGCATCTTTGCAGAGCACCAGTTTACAGTCACTTTCCCATAAACCCAGAACAGAGTAGGAGGAATTACAACCAAAAACATAGTAGTATTTGCACTAGTCCCCTAAAATGAAACTCTTAGGCATAAATCAAGCAACATGAAAGATCCATGACAAGAAAACAACAGTCTCGGATGAAAGAAAACAAGAAAAACCTAAATAAAGAAGTATTTCACTTTCATGGGTAGGAAGATCAATACTGTTGTGTTGACGCCAGCTCTTCCCAACTTGACCTAAGGATTTACACAATACAATAAATAGCCCAATAAGTTATTTTGTAGATAATGATATTAATCATAAAATTTATATGAAGAGTCAGGGTGGGGGCACACATCTAAATCCCAGAACTTAGGAGCCTGAGGCCGATAATTTGAGGCCAGCCTAGACTACATAGTTAATTCAAGGCCAGTCTGAACTGCATAGTGAGACCCTATTTCAAAATAAATTTGTAAAAATTATATGTAAAGGGCTGGACAAATAGCTCAGCGGATTAAAGAGCCTGCAAGGAGGTGCAGGGGGCTGTGGTACAATCCCTTGGCCTGCTGTGCCAGCCCCGCCCCCAGGGCACGCTGAGACTGCAATTGAGACTGGCATGCCTGTAATTCCAGCTCTTGGGAAGGCTGTAAACAGAAGGATCAGTACAAATCCAGTCTAGTATTGAGAACCTGAACATCTTGTAGACCCTTCCATAAAATACAAAAATAAAAAAATCTATCTATCTATCTATCTATCTATCTATCTATCTATCTATTATATGGAGAGTGAAAAATCCCAAAATAGCTAATTATATATTTAAGGAAAAGAATAAAACTAGTAGACTAGTATCACCTGATATCAAAGCTTCTTGAAGGCTACAGTAATCAAGACAGTGTAGTAAGGCCAGCTAGATATCTCAGCAGACTAAGCACCTGCTTAGGCAAGCTTGGGGACCTGGGTTCAATCCCCACACCACAGGTCATTCTGGCCCTGCCCCCGGGCCCACTGAGCTGGTGACAAGAGTCCAGACGTGGTGGTGCAAAGCTGTAATCCCAGCACTGGGGAGGCTGAAAAAAAGGAGAATCATTATGATTCTGAGCTGCATAGTTAGACCCTGCACAAAATACATTTTAAAAAAAGACAGTGAAGTAATTGTGAAAGAGATTTAAAACAACAAATCAGTGCAGTGGAATGGAGAGCCTGTAGGTAGACCCATGTAAGTGTGCACAAATGAAATCATATTTGATAAAGGAACAAAAGCAATACAATGGAGAAAACATAGTCTCAATAAATGATGTTAGAATAACTGCATACCCACATGCAAAAAAATTTTAAAGGGTGTAACTAGACCCAGATCTTCTATTTTCTTTCCTTTTCTTTTCTTGTTTTGGTAGGAGGGATCGAACTCAAGACATTGAGCTTGCCAGGCAGGCACTTACACAACTGAGCCATCTCCTTAGTCCCAGACACAGACATTATACTCTTCACAAAACTACAAGACTAAAACTAACCCAAAATGAGTTATAGACCTAAGTACAAAAAACCATAAAACTGCTACAACACAATGTAGGCAAAAGTCTGAGAAATGCGGATTTGGTGACTTTATTTGCAAACCTGAAAGTAAGATCTTTGAAAGAATAATTTGGTAAACTGACTGCATCACATGAAAATTAAAATCTTCCAAATGTTTGAGGACATGACACATTTGCAATGATTTAAACAATATACAAGGGTTACATGTACTGAAAAATCACACACTACCCTATAAGTAGTTATAATTTTTATGTCTGCATCAGTTAAAAGTAAGTTTAATTCAAATCTTAGTAAGTCTGGATCCTTGTTGATTTTTTTCTAAGTGAACTGCAGTAGGCAGGACAATGATCTTCCAAGTATAGTTACATCCTAATTCTCAAAATGAGTAAATTAGTTAATTAAATTAATGAATAGGTAAAATTAGTAACTTCTGCTCTCCACTTTATTATTTTGTTTTGAAATTGTGTTTTACTTTCTTTCTTTTTAAGAAAACATTAAAAGAATATTGACCATAAACTTTGAGAAAGCATTTACAAGAGACATATCAGATAAAGGATTGTTATCCAAGATGTACAAATACTAAAAAAAAAATCTATTTAGGAATACAATCAATTAAAATGTAGGCCGAAATCTATCTTAGTCACTATCTTCTTCACTAGGACAGAATACTCAACATTTTCAACTTAAAGGCAAAGAGGCTTATTTGGCTTGTGAGAACGGTGCATGGTCAGCTTGTTTGTGGCAAGAAGGTAGGGCTTGGCAGAGCTAGGTGGGAGAATAAGCATCAGCAGATTCTAAATAATTCTCAAGGCCCCATATATGGAGTTCTCGAGAGTCCCTGTGGTACCTAGAAGATGGGATGACACTGAAAGCAAGCTACTAGGATTTTCCTCATGGTAGTCTGCGCTGTGTTCCCTGGGGTGCACTTTTATTTTGTTGTTGTTGTTTCATGTGCCCTCTCTTTTGCTTCCAAATTTGCCCTACACAACCAGTTGCTCCCTTACTCTTCTCCGTTAATCTTTGTTGTACTTTTTATTATTATTTTTAAAGAATACAAAATAGTAATAGAGAAAACAGCATTATACATGGTGCAAGATCTCACTAACCAAAGTAATCGGAAGGTAACAATGGTTGCTGTATTGCATGATGCCGTGGGCAAATTAGTTTTGCAAGTTTTGTTTTTAAAAAAACAATAAGAAGTTATAAGAAATTCAAGAGAGGAAAAAAGTCAAAACAAAAATTGTAAGCATTAATTGCTCCTTTCTTTTTTTATATATCATATAATTACAATTCTTAAAGTAGAAAGGAGTAGGCAATAAATATTTAAAGATTCAAAATCGCTGAATTTATTTCAACTAATAATACCTCATTACCAAGAAAAATGAACCTTTTACACCTGAAATTTAAATAAAATCATATCAAGCGAAGGGAAGAAAGAAGAGGAATGGAAGCCATGGCTGCGCTGGTCGCAGTTTGCCGCGGACTAGGGAGGAAGAAGTCGACACAAGTACTATGGAGAAGAGGTTGTTCACAGTATAAACAGGTAACCAGCGATGAAAACCTGCCTGCTGCAATGGAAAACCCTTATAAGGAACCTCTTAAGAAGTGTATCTTATGTGGGAAACATGTGGATTATAAGAATGTACAGCTTTTGTCCCAGTTTATTTCTCCATATACTGGCTGCATTCATGGGAGGCATATAACAAGTCTTTGTGGGAAGAAACAGAAAGAAATTTCAAAAGCTATTAAGAGAGCTCAAATAATGGGGTTTATGCCAGTCATGTACAAGCATCCTGCCTATCTCAGAGACCCTAAAGTTTGCAACATCAGATATCGGGAGTAAATTTGATAAAGTTATTACCAGTAAACTCACTTCATAGTAAGTGGTTGTATGCCATTATCGAA